>JAVTVY010011302.1:0-51015 GCA_036873755.1 Hanleya hanleyi
GGACCGTTAGTAGGATCCATCTTGGGACGCTAACATGGAACATACGAAAACAATGATGCTGGTCGAACCTCGACTGTTACAAAGTTTGCAATCACCCTACCCTGTTCCTGCCACGGTACAACAACTGCAGTCCCTCGATGAAGAGATGAATAGTATACTTCAACGCCGACTGCCCGATCACGAGAAAATTCAACTCTACCATCAGACGCTGAACCGGTACAAGACGCTTATGGATCAATATAGGGGTGATTCAACACCCACACTACCCACACCACCCACACCAACACCAACAACCTCATCCTCTGCCTCACCTCAGTTCGAAGAGGAAGTGTTGGCCAGTGGCCCTAAGGCATTCAAGACCAAGGCTCGATTATTGTTGGACCGGGTGAAACAGAATCCTGATATGGGTTGGACCGACCAGGGGCAGCTGCTTATTCGAAACCAAGCGGTCCCGGGGTCTCATATCACCGATCTGATCAACGATACGGTACGTTCTCGCAAACACTCTAATCCACCGGATTGGGAAGCCTTTGCTAGAGCGTTGAAAGACACACACGTCCCTCGAGAATTGGTAGGAAATCGTGAACGCGGGAACTGGATGCAAGCACCCTCTCGACTTCCCCATACCTGGGAATGGCAACCGCAGACCCCTTCCAAAACACCTTCACGGCGGGGACGTTCTTTTCACCCCTATGCGACCTCTATGCCGACCACACCGCGCCGATCACGACGGCAGGGGACCCCCAGACCTGGGACCCCTACTAGGGGACCCTATTAAAGCCAGGAGCAGAAGCAGAAAAGCTCAGTCGTCATGTTTTACCTCACGTTGCCCAGTAACAGTTCGCTCGATGTGTTTCCTGACAACACCTTGGCCAAGTACGTGACCCAGTTATCGCAACCGTTGCATTTACCTGGACGATGGGAATGCGGACTCGTGGATATGCAATACACTAACTCGTGGTACAACGTGCGAGACAAGGACGTGTGGTACGAGGTGACCTACGAAGGCAAAGTAACCCGGCTGACCCTACCCGAAGCCCAATACGATACCCCAAAGAGTTCATGGAGGGCTTGAGAGCACTGATGCATTATAAGTCTCTACGGGTGGTGACGAATAATTCAAGACCCATGAAATCCTATCCCTTCAAGAATCATGTGCAGTTCGATTACAACACACACAACGACAAGGCCTGTATCCTTCTCAGCCCCAACGTGAGTGTCAAACTCAGTCCCACCCTACAGGAAATGTTCGGTCTCCCTTATTCCGTCTACCCGGGCCCAACCACCGACGAAGGCGACATTGCGATGGATATGAAAGTGGGTATGTACGGACTCTACGTCTACTCGACGTGGTCGACAACCACGTTGTGGGAGATGTCAACACACCTCTGTTACGGGTGGTCCCCATTAGAAAGAAGTATGGAGGTCAAGTCACCCAGAGTTTCAACCACATACTCTACCTACCCGTACGACACACCGATATCACCACGATCACGGTGGATATAAGAGATGACACGGGACGCCCGGTGGCATTCGAACGAGGGAAAGTGGTGCTGACACTTCATTTCTGACAAGCACGTTCTCCCCACTTCGTATAATGTACGTGCCTTACCAGTGTCATACGGCCAGCTATGCCGACTATTACAAGAAACAAACGGGAGGTGGAGGTCCGGTCTTTAGCGGTGCACGCATGCAACGAGGTCACGGGCTGGGAAACATACTGGGAAGCATCGTGAAAACGTTCTTACCTCTGGTGACACGTGGCGTAAAAGCGGTGGGCAAACAAGCGGTACGCAGTGGACTGCAAGTGGCCGGTGATGTCTTGAGTGGGACGGCACCCCGACAAGCCTTGAAACGACGGGCCCAAGAAGCAGGCAGCGTCTTGGTGGCCAAAGCCCTTAAAAGACAACCCCCATCACAGGGAAGAGTCATTCGACAGCCAACACACCGACGACGCACACCGCAGAAGAAGAAGAAGAGGAGAGACATCTTCGCATAATGGCATTCATTCACTCCGAGTCGTGTCCATCTACCAACAGTGAATTGGATTTGTGGACTATTCCCTCCACACAGACCAGTGTCGCCGAAGGTCGTTGGGTAGAACATCGGCCCCTGGCTAGCCTGACGGGCACGGGACCGCTGGAATTTACCATTGAAAACAAAGATACGGCCTACCTGGATTTAGCCCACACCTACTTTTACGTGAAAGCCAAAGTGGTGAACGGAGACGGGACGGACATCGCGGCCGAAGCGGTCGTAGCTCCGGTGAATCTCTGGCTGCACTCGCTGTTCCAACAGGTGGATATCAGTCTGAACGATAAACTCATCAGTACGTCCACCAATACGTACCCGTACCGAGCCTACATCGAGACGCTGTTGTCGTACGGAGAAGATGCCAAAAAAAACACTTGTCAGCCCCACTGTACTACAGAGATACACCCGGAGCAATGGATGCGACCACCATTGCCAATACCGGGTTCGGCCATCGCAGACAGTTTACAGCCGGTAGCCGGTCCGTGGATATGATGGGACGACTGCACGCCGATCTGTTCCTGCAAGACCGCTACATGATGAACGGCGTATCCATCAAGATCAAGTTGATCCGTTCCCCACCCACTTTCGCTTTGATGGCCGGTGGAGATCCCGCCCATTACAAGATCATCATAGAAGATGCAGCCCTGTTTGTCCGTACGGTGGATTTGCAACAGGGGGTGTTGGTGAGTCACATGGAAGCCTTATCGAAAAAACCAGCCCTGTACCCCGTCCGACGCGTACAGACCAAGGTGTTCTCTGTGCCAGCAGGTACGATGATGGCCAATCGTGAAAAAAAATTTCTAGGGGATCTGCCTAATCGTCTTACCCTGGCGTGTGTCACCAATACCAGTTTCAATGGCCAGTGGACAGAGAATCCGTTCCACTTTCAACATTTCAACATCAACTTTGTGGCACTGCACGTGGCCGGTCATCAAATCCCAGCCCGGCCGTTACAACCGGATTTTGGTAACCATCACTATGTGCGGAGCTACCTGAACCTGTTTACAGCCACAGGACAAAACAATCAGGACGAAGGAAATACCATCACTCGACGAGACTTTGCCCGTGGGTACACTTTGTTCGCCTTCGACCTCACCCCTACCTTGGAACACGATCATCAACTGGCCTTGCTCAAGAAAGGAAACTTACGGTTGGAACTGCGTTTCTCGGTAGCTCTACCCCATACCATTATCGTGATTTGCTACGCCGAGTTTGATAACGTCATCACCGTGGATCAGCAAAGAAACGTCCTGTGTAACTACGCCAGCTAGAGTCATGGATACAGAGCAGCTCATCGCCATACTCCAGCAGGACCCTCGGGTACCCTTTCGAGGTGTGTTTCCACGCAATGTCTTTCCCACCCCATCCACTCCTGCGGCCTACATTCTGAATACTGACCCTGGTACTCGACCGGGTGAACATTGGGTGGCTGTATACGTGGACGCCCGGGGTAAAGGAGAATACTTTGATTCCTACGGACTTGCACCCGTGCATCCCGATTTGACCCAGTTCATGGACGAATCTACTACAGTGTGGCGTTGGAATACTAAAAGATTACAAGGACTCTTGAGTAGTGTATGCGGGCAGTACTGTGTGTTTTATCTCGCTCACCGGAGTAGAGGACATTCTATGCAAACCATTGTACATATGTTTGATGATTATTTTCAAGCCGAAGACCGTGATGTCTTAGTGTACTGCCTCTCGTTTTAATGTGCATGGCCCATTTCTCTGGTTGTCTTAAATGCGTTCTTATTGTTCTGACGTTCATTGATGTTCAATAAAAAATTCATGAAAACACAAGTGACGTTTTGACTTTTTTTATATTCAGGCGAACAAGAAGGGTTAAAATATGTACAAAGAATGTGAACAGTAGAGTTACAATTAGTTTCAGGCGAACAAGAATGGTTAAAATATGTACAAAGAATGTGAACAATACAGTTGTAATGGCGAACAAGAAGGGTTAAAATATGTACAAAGAATGTGAACAGTAGAGTTACAATTAGTTTCAGGCGAACAAGAATGGTTAAAATATGTACAAAGAATGTGAACAATACAGTTGTAAAAACTGTCAGGTGTAGGATTCGAACCTACGACCTGCATTGCGCAGACCAGCACTGTTAACCGGCGCCTTAGACCACTCGGCCATCCCGACAGTTACAGGTGTATGTTAATTTTTTACAGTACTGGTTTAACTCATACTATCAAAAAGTTTCACAAGTCCAGGTAGGTGGTACTGACTCCATCGGGAAGGACTTTTCGGTTCGGATAGAAAAATGTGAAGGCATCTCGTTTCTGGGTGTAGGTTCGCATCTGGTGGTCGACGACCCGGAATCCTCTGTTAGTGCCACTCGCACTGGCTTGGCTTTGCAACACGCACAGGTAGAGGGCTTTGTCGATGGCAGGGTCACGTCGGTTGACGCCTTTACAACTAAACTTGTTGTTTCCATCACCTCCGTAAGAATAGTACGTCTTGGACGACAGGGCGATCATGGCATCTCCACTCCACTCTAACTTGAAGAGACCCGGCGTCCGCTTGTCGTACTGGTAATGCTCGCGTCGGGGTAGCCACTGGTCCCGTTCCGCCTCATACTGCGCACGTAATTCAGGTTTGACGAGTGACTCCCAATCCGCATTAGAGACGGCCATGTAGGCAGAGTCCGTGTCCATCTCCATGAGTTGCCAGTCTGATGGATTGAAATATACCGCCATGAAATCGTATAAAAATAGCAGCATCCTCAGCTTGGCCACCTGGTATACCATACATCCAATTTGGAGCGGAAGGTTGTAACGAATGGTCTTCTTGGCTGAACTGACTTCATACGTATCATAATCGATGACGTCCACGGATCGAAACAGAGGCGAGTTGATCTTTTTGCGCGCTTGTTGGGTGGTGCAGATATTCACGTTGACATGCTTGTCTTGGTTGGTGACCGTTTTTCCATAGTAACCATTGCCCGTGAGTTTCCAGGATTCGCCGATAATGGCCTGACTAGGATCTTTATCGCCTTTACGACGGGCAGATGTGACGATGTCGGCATGCTCCGCAAAACAGTCGTTCGGTACGTACTGAAGGACTTGGTACACTCGCGTCACTTCGAGGCCGTGTCTCATGTACCACTGTAGCAGAGGGGTACCCAGCAAGATTTTTTCTCCCCACATGCTTCCGATCAGCATCCGACGAGGACGAGGCAGGCATTCGTGTTGCTCAGCATAAGCGCCCATGGTGTCTCCAATGTCATCCCGACCAGCGTGTTTTTAAAGATGGGTGGGCACTGGGCGAATAGTGGCTTGAGATTGTCTGGAACATGCAGATCGCATTCTTCAAACCCGTAGAGGTCCCCGGAACGAACGGTGTCGAGAAGCTGTGGCTGGGTCAGGAGTCGTCGGCGACTGAGAGGGTACTCTCGCGCTTTAAGGAAGCGCCGTAAGTATGGGAGGGCCTAGCACATGGTGTGAAATTCACACTCCCACGTTTCGATGAGCTGGTACCCCATCTCTTTCACGTAATCCCCGTTCTCCACCACTTCTGCCCGTAGTTCTTCCGCCGATTTTCCACGTCGTTCGTTGAAGCGGCCAGCGCTGGAATGGCATTGGTGGCCGTGCCAGTAACACCCGTAAAATTGGAATACGGTGGGTTTATTGTGGAGTATAGCAAACCCATCGACGGGGAGTCGACGATCTCCTATCCGCTTCTCTGTGGCGTTGGTTTGGTGTCGTATAGAAATTCCCCGTCGATCGGCTTCCCAGTCCAACCACTGGTCAGCCAGATGCTTGTACGGTGTACGTTCAGGTCGGAAATGCTGGCCTTCCGCCAACCAGCGTGTATAATGCCCACTGGGCATAGATTGGGCGAGAGACTACAGATACAGGGCATTGGCGTCAAATCCGATGATTTTGGCACAGGGTTCCCCACCTGGAAGGGTGGTGACGTCCTTCTCGTGATAACGGTGGAAAATAAGGCTAGGTCCGCGGACGATATTCTGCTTCAAACAATCATACATATCCGCGTCTTTTTGTTGTATGAGTGAAAAGTACGTGGAACAATCTTGAAAAAGATGGCGAAGCGCGAGACCCGGTAAACTCAAGCACTCTTTGAATATGTCCACGCGCATTTGATCCCGAAAGAGTTGGGCCATTTTCTCGGCCGCTTCGAGGAATGGAACCACATCTAAGTTGTTATAATAGACCAGGAAATCACGCAAGGTCTGCATATGTTGGTCATTCCATACTTGCTGTAGTTCCCGGTACGTGTCTTCCGGACATTCCACTTGCTTCAGATCGTCGAAGAAAGCGTCCCCGGGTGGTAACTGTGTTTCCTCCAAGCGGTCGAGCGTTGACATATAGGTGTAAGGGCACCTCCCTTTGGTTTGTGCAGTGATAGGCCTTTACCCACTGATCGTAGCTGTAATTTGGAGCTAAGTAGTTGCGTACATCCAGGAAATGGAGTGATGTGGTGGTGAGGGCCATGTGGTTGTTGATCTTTTTGATGACGGACTTGATGGTATCGGACTGGGCCAAGAAAGGGTAAAGAAATTCCTTCACCATGTTCAAGTCGTATCGCCCCGAATTGAAACCGAGCACAGGTAACTGGCCTAGGTAGTGTAGGAAGCGTAACTTCAGTTTCTCCGCATACCGGCTTGGGTAAGGGTACAGCCTCCGCCTGAATGTCCTGCATCGCCGACTCCGACTCCTTTCCGACTCTTCATCGTCGCTGAAGGACACACCAGGTGTAGGAATACGATCGTCGAGTTGGTCCAGCACGACCTCGAACTTGGACACCAACAGTTCTGTACTGGCCGCACTCACTGCCTCTAAATACTCCATCATCCGAGTAATCAACTCATGGGAGTCCCCAGTGAACACGAAACAGACAGGTGCAGCGTCATAGCCGGGTACGTTGCTGGAAATACTGACACTCAGGGGAATATGGCGCTGTGTCCACTGCGTTTTGGCTGAGAAAATGTCCATGGGTTCCAAAATGACCTCGAAATCATAACACGCCCGGTAGGGAAAATAACGGTCCTGTAGTGGTATGACAATCCCCTCATCAGCCAGGTCTTCGAAAATAGTAGGCGTGTTATGGTACACTCCACCAGGAAATTTGCGTTTCACAGCGTTGTCACAAATCCTCTCGTGCTGATGTGCCCAGAGTGGTCAAACACCCGATGGCACTGAGAACAACTGTAGGATTGCGCGTACAGGCTCATATCGTAGATCAGCGAAAAATGACTCACCCCTCCGTTGTCGAAGACATTGACTTTCATCGTAGAGGCATACCGTTCTGTTGAGCGATGAACCAATTCAGCCACAAATGTATCCTCCTCCTCCTCCTTCGGTAGTAAACGGTACACAAAGATATTCACGTGGAACAGTGTTTCCACGACATCCAAATACTTGAATGGAACTCCCCGGAACTGCCGCGGGTCAATATCTTGCGCCTCTAGATACTCTTTCCAATACAGTGTTGCATTTCTATCACAAGCTTTGGAGTTACACTGGTCCAAATGAACGGCCAAACACCGAAACAGACATTTCCGGTCTTTGTAGGGCCCTTTTGCGCCTCCCGCTAACTCATACAGTCCTTTTCGATTGAGCAGCCAAGGCGGAAGAATAACATGAGCGCCGATGGGGTGATTTCTCATTTTCGTGACGAAAAATGTAACGTTCGTCACCATTTCTACAGTCCATTTGGTGTTGGGACGTTGCGACCGGGCCCATTCCAATGCATCCAACGTAGTCAGTTGGTCGATGAGTGGCTCCAGAGAAATAGCATCCGTGACCGTGAACGGCTGGTCAAACACATAGGAATTATTACTGGGATAGAAATACCGCAGTTGGTCCGTCTCTTTGTGCCGTAAGATATACCCAAATGTCACATTCAATTTGAAGGCTGTCACCTGATCTGTAAAAATGTTCTCGGCGTAAGTAGGAAGATGCGTGAGGTCCTCCAACCGAAAATTATACAAATCCAATAGACGACGGTGACGGAGAAAACAACGGCGTATTGTGGTCCAGTGACGGCGGTACACCGCACTCACACGCTCGTCTTCGGGTAAGACTTCAGCCGGAGGCGCTCCTGGATCCTTTGGAAACTCTTCTCCACGTCTCATGCTATCGGTCTGGCTTCAGGCTCCACTGGTAGGCTGGTCAGGTAACTCCGGTCAGGCTGGCTCAATCACGGTGCTGCATCAGCTTAGCTCGGTGAGAGGAGTCCATGGCTGCTCATGCAGGTCTTGAGTAGGCTGGTGAGGTAGCTCCGATCGGCAAGGCAATGAATGAAGCAATTCCCTAAAAATTCCCTCTTTTATACGTTTTTCCGTGACATTCGTGTCTTTTTCGGCAAACTCCGTGTTTCTTCGGTCACCTCCGTGTCTTTTCGGTAACGTCCGTGACTCGTCGGGCACCTCCGTGACGCTTCGGTAAACTCCGTGACATCTTCGGCCACCTCCGTGTCTCTTCGGTGACCTCCGTGACATCTTCGGTAACCTCCGTGGCTCTTCGGGCACCTCCGTGACATCTTCGGTCACCTCCGTGTCTTCCTCCGTAACTACCCGACTGTTCCCGTGTAAACTCGGATGTACCCGGAACACACAGCTAAAGGACCCGGATATAAGTCCCCGGATGTAAACCACAGATGAACAGGTCAGTACACGCATTCCTATCATTCAATATGACCTTGAACTATCACCTGATCTCCCCGTGATTCCCCAAATACAAGTCAGTACACGCATCCCATCAATGGTATTGCTAAAGGACCCGGATATAGGGCAATCCTTGCGAACGTGCAACAATGTTGCAATTCGGAGAGCCAGGTGTTCGGCACGTGACAACACCAAGCAGACGACAGCGAAATTCTGGCGGGAAAAACCCCACAGACAGTACATGGCCTATCATGTTCCCATCTCACCGAAAAGACACGGACGTACCCTTCGCACCTCACTGAAAAACACGAAAGTGAACGACATTGTAGGGAAAAAACCCACAGACAGGTCAGTACATGTCCTATCAGGTTCACAGGTCACGCCCCATTCACCCAGACCGGAAGTGACGTCATACCGCACGTGATGGGAAAACCCCCAGCCCTAACATGTCTAACATGAAAGGATACAGGTCAACTCAAGTGCACTCAATGACCTTTGACCTCTGTCACGTGATATGCAAATTTCTGAGGTCAAAGGTCAAGTTGACTCGTCCCGTCTTCTATATATACTACTACGCGTTCTCTGAGAAACAAACGAAACGAATATAAAACGCGTTGAGAGCGCTATTCAAACGCGTTCCAAACGCTAATAGAACCATATTATACGTGAAAACACCGGACATCGAACGCTTTCACCCCTGTATTGCCACAATGCTTCGCTGAGTATGCCCCGAACTTTTGAAGTGAATTCACTTAAGCACGCTATAAGGAAACTCGGCTCAAACTCATGTTAAAAAATATTTTGGAAGTGCATATCCAAAAAAGTCTTCGTGTTCAATAATGTATTTCTTTCAACCTATTTCTTCACATTTTCTTTACATGAAAACGTACTATACTAATTTAGATGGCCACATGTAATAATCATTCAGAACCGTACTTGAGACCAAATGCAAGAAAGAACAAAAATAAATCGGACAATAAATCCCCCGAGTAGCACATCCCGACAAGACTACGTCAGCTACCAAGATAAATCTGTTCGCATTTGCTGGGAGAGGTAACCCTTACTATCTAACTGTGGAAATCTTGTTCTCTCGTTTAAGAAGTGGCAAAAATACTCAGAGCTAAATAATGAAACAGTCATAAACATCCGTGCCTCATGGCGGTCATCTTGAAAAATAGTTGTTACGGCTTATATTAACCTAGTACAAAATGACTTCATATCTCATTGCTCTCCCAACGCCATGTCTAATTACTTGTGAGCTTAGTGCTTTATGAGAAAAGTCAAAATCCTTTGAAAAATTCACAATATCTGGTTAACTATGTTTGTCTAATTTTCTTTTTATCATTATCAATATTAATTTATTATTACTGTACTAGCATTGTACAATTATTCTGGTTTCAAAAATCAAGTGCAACGCAGTGGTGTTGATAAATAATGCAAAGCTATGTGTGCCTAAGCGGTCCAACATGAAAATCTGGCCGCCATTTTGGAAAATCTTCTACAATTTCACATATCTCATTGGCTATTTTGCTTATTATTTTCATCAATATCATAATTTTCATTCGTGAATTAATTAAATATTACTATCTCCTAATAATGTAGCACTGTAGAAACATGCTGCTTTCAAAAATCAAAGTGTAACGCAGTAGGGTGGCTAACATATACAAAGCTGCGTGAGCCCAAAGTGCTCGAAAAAAAAAATAAGGAGGCCATTTTGGAAAATGATGGCAGCTATTTTGGATATACGAGATGGGTGTTTTTACACCATACATGTTTCTATTGTGAAATAATCATCGTACTGAACCACTAAAATATCAGTTTATGAACAGGAATTATGTTGATATATTGTGTGGTTATTGAAATATTGACTGAAATAGGCTTCAGATGGCGACCATCTCGAAATCCAAAACGGTCGACTCGGCCATATCTTCATTTTCATTTGTCCAACTTTGATATGACACTTTCCATCATACTCTGACAACTGGCCCGAAGAATAAGTCTCAAACAGAAGAAACAGTGCAGGATTCCTGACGCTGATATAGGATCCTGGCGATCATTTTTTGAAATATGGCCGCTGTGACCTACATAGGAAAAGTTAGCGGTGGCTCCATATCTAGAAATGCTCCCCAGGCCTAGATGTACAACTGTGCCAAATTTCACGCTTTCATGAAAAAGGCGCAGTTCGACGGAAAATCTGCACATATTGACTGGACCAGTAGAGAATATCTCGATTAATAATCGAAAGACAAACATTTGCTGTTTAACACTATTACTGTAAAAGTGGGGGAATCCGACCGGTAATCGATCACTCAACATGTCATCTCTCTCAGTGCGCTATCGACTGAGCTAAAGTGAACTTCCCGCTTAAAAAAACGGAAAAACAAAAAACAAAAAACAAAAAACAACAAAAAAACAACAACAAAAACAACAACAAAAAACAAACCTGTTAGAATCCGGTTAAAAACCCGGCTGAGGTCTCTCGTTATATAAGCATCAAATTACAAGCTAGCATGAAATAGGCCTGCCACTGGCCATTCTTAGCCTTCACGTTACTCTGCTCAACAGCCTGGCAAGTGGGGATCATAGTACAATTGAATTACCTTGCCACCTCCAACACGAAATCAATTTAATTGCCAACGCGAGATCCCTGGAATGGCAGTCGCTCTTGTGAAATTTTATTTTGGAGCGTCGAGTTATATACATGTACAGGACTTAACGCCTTGCGGCTCCTGTACTGTGCATTGACAAATTAATGTCGTGTTATGTAAGCGATGTTAGATTTCAGGATATTGACGCCTGCCAATAAGATGACTTATAAGACACTTACAACTGCAAAAATCACCTCCATCCCAACTCACGGTACCTGAATTTTCACATATTTTACATATAGATCTTGCGACTGGCCACCTCATAAACAAAGTCCTGATTGTTTCAGACACTTCTTAGCAAAGGTCTTGTCAGACATCTTCTCGTATTAGAGATTTAGATGTTCAGCGTTTACCGAAATTGTCACAAATTGTCCGGAAACAATACACAGAAGGAAATACAAAATCACCACTACACAATAAAATCAAACGCCAATCTTCCAGTTTAACATCTCTGCGCATTGTCGTCTCTAAATTATCACATGTCCAAAATCAGCACCAAAGTCACTTGAGTGACGAAATCAGTTATGTTACATTACCGTAGCTGGTTACTCACTGAATATAGTTCCAACAATTCAGACACCAGTCCCTTTTATTGTAACACACAATGGTCAGGTCGTCATCTTCCTCCGGCTTCTCATATCCAGCAGGATTTAATGATTGTCGTGGTTTTTCATCCCAAAGGGTTAAATATAGTTATCGTACCGCTGTCACAACCTCGAAGGTCAGCTGAAGTTGCTCCTGGAATGTGCTCATCTTCCTCATGCGTACCTAACATAGAAGACTTGACGAGGGGTCCCGTCTGTCGACACTGCCTTTGTGTCGTGGATCTCTTCTTCGAATTCTGAGCATCGATTACATCTTTCCATCTCAAGGTCACCGACAATTCACCACCGCCAACACTTTTAGATCGTTTCTCTTATACGTACAGGCTGGCATTGCTCAAACTTAGGAAAGAAATCTCTGTCAATAAATGATTTAGCATCACCGCAAGACATAGGATCTCCTGAGCCACTACCCTTCATCTGTGCGACTTGATTGCGCCATAACATTGGTGGTCATTTGCAGTGTTATTTTCCCAAAGTTCCAGGTCAAAATAATTGAGTTGTATACGATGCTGGTCGATATTCAAGTCCAGCTGAAATGTTCAGTATCACCGTTAGCCTTTGGTGGTAATGCTCACACACTTTTTCATCTCTGCTGTATCGGTCATTGTCTCTCTGGTCTTGTTTTTTGTCTGCTGGTAAGCTCGTCAATGTGAATTTTGTAAGTACGACACAATGGGGCTTGTGGCGTAGTCTCACCTGAACGGCCCACGCATATAACCTTATGGTGGTCGATTCCAGATCCGACTTCATGTTGCCTCTGAAGATTCTCCATACAAAACCCGAGAACTGTTTAAAAGTAATTGGTGTTTATTCGCTGACAGGCTCGACATACAGCAAAATGCGGTCTAAAGTCGCAAAGTAGTCCCCATTTGTGAAATGGGCCACACATGTGATTCAAGAAAGAAAGATTAAAATCTGAAGACAAACATGTTGATACATGCTTAAATACGGTTAAACAAACAAACGAACAAACTGCTTGACTTGTACAATCTCGGCTATATGCTAGCGTTAATAAATGGTGATTTACTACAAATTTCCTTGTGACTTGTCTACTTTTAAGAGCCCACGTGGGTCTGTGAATATTTTAATTTAGGTACCAGGCCATGTTGAACTCGACCCTTAATTGAACCCTTTCCTACTTCAGCATTGACTTCTGTTTGAGGAAACTGATTGTTTTCGTTCACTTTAGAACATGCACTGACAGGAAACCTGACTTCTGTTGTTCGGCCAAGCATCCTGTTTCCAAAACACACTCTGACCTTAGTGCATATAATTCAAAATGAACCGTGATCTTCACATACAAACGCTATATAAAACTATGTATTGGCCAAGATGCCACGCCTCCTAAACCAAACATAGTCTAACATGCATACATAGATATACACTGAACACGATCAGCTGTCAATTCTATAATTGATTATTACCAATCTATAATGAGTTCTCAAATATATGCAATATTCATAAAATATAGAGTTTTAATCTTCAAAACCCTTCTCGTATTTCATAATGTCATATATCTGAAATTAGGGACTTCAGCTTGAGAAGCTAATAATTTCGACTATATGACTTTTAATTTTAATTTACAGTTAAATTATGATAAATATCTTATTATGGTATGTAATTACACCATATATGAGAGGTATTATAAATGAATGCAAATTTCACTCTCACATACGTGTACCATACATTTAACGTTCAAGCATGAATTTGCTGATCAATATATGAACATCGGTAGGAAAAAATTTGCAGTTCCTATCTTTTAACATAGCTAGGACATCCTGATGTGCAACTTACGACGGTCATTTATTCATAAGGATTAACAAAGGTGCAAAAAGAAGGGTCATTTTTTTTCTTGGGCGTTATTATCTTCTATTCATGTAGAATTCCTCTTCAGTATTGGGTACCTTGGTCACATATGCTAGATCAACCTGTAACCTGCATTTCGTGCATTTGAGATTGTTTCAACCCGAGCATTAGTGTGACGAGAATGATCTGGTTCGGATTCTGCGATTGGAAAAATTCTATGAGATGTAAATAATCCATGCTATTTCGATTTGGATTTAACGGAATGAATAGACTTTAGACTCATAGTTCGATAATGTTAATCCTCCCGCGGGGGAATATAACGACCAACCCAACAGATGTGATATGAGGACTATATGCGCGGATTTAAATTGGCAGATTCCCACCGTTAACGGTTCGATAGTCAAAATGAGAAAATAAGTATTTCTGGAATGTAATTCTTCCTTTCAATAATACGATATTCTGTAGACATTATTGGTCACTGTTATCCACTGACATCCAAATAGCCACACTAATAGCAGGGTATTAATGTAATGGAATTTCAATATATGTCCGTTATTTTCTTTGTTTTATCCAGGGAATGGTGAGCATAAGTGACTACGCTATAACGTTCCACTACATACCACCGAATAAGATGTATACCTTGGAATTCTACATTTACCATCTGAGGCCATTCGGGTTGATGTCACACTCTCAAAATCTCAACGTCAACCAAAGTGCGTCTAGTTCAACGAGATAATACAGCACCAGGCGAGAAATATCCACGACATATGTACAACATTGCATTTATCGCACGGGGTATATTTCATCCAGTGCGTGGGACATACAGTCACATCTCTGGAGGGAACGGCAAAGATTAAACATTCCATCCAGTGCAAATGGAAACTTCATTCCACAAGTCACAAGTGCTGTCTTATTGAAAATGATCGAGAAAAACAGATAACCTGTCTCAAACTTTCTCTCCAATCTCCGGAACCACACAGAAAGAAAAAAAGAGAAGAAATCTGACCTTCCGCGACTTTTTAGTTTCTCGTATTGGGGTCATTTTGAGCCTATTTGCATAGCCCCCGAGTAGAGGGTCGTGGGTAAATTCAACATTGCGGCCATGTGGGGTACCAGGAATGTGATATTTTCGTCATTTTTCTTCAAAATTCCTGCTTTTCATCGAGGAAAATTCGACAAAATCTATTTTGTTTGACATCAGACTATTATTTACCAATTTATCATGCAGTTTTAGCAAAGAGAACAAGTGAGAAATGACTACATTGTAGTCAAAACCTGCGGCAGTGGCAATAATACAGTGAAAGACATATCAGCAGAGGTAGTGGTAATTGTAGAAAAAAAGCGCCATCTGCCAGTGTTTTTATGCCAATGGAAGTAGTTTTCAACTTAACCCACAAATGTAGGGATTGCGTAATAGTTCTGATACCATATATATATATTCACTTTCCCCATTCAAAATCCGACGATTTTGACTCTATACTGAATTGACAGACGAACTCACCATGATCGCTTTGGCAATGTTTTGGTACAAATATCGTGTATGCCAAAGTAGTGTTTCAAAACATTCGTGTCAGTCGTTACTTTTTGCAAATCAAAAAGGCTTTCAAATATTCGGAAATCCAAACAAATTTCGAGGAATTAGTCATAGCGCGAAAATCTGCGCTCTTCAGTCTCCCTTCTCGCTTAATTTGCCGATCAAAATGAAAAATTTATATTTCCTTCAAAGTTATTTTTCAATAAATTTAGTATGAGGTCTATCACTTCGATCTGTGAAACTACGGAATGGGATTTAAGGCTTTATCGAACTGTCCAAGAGGCATAATGACATTTTTTCACTATTCAAATTGAAGCCTGTTACAGTCTTGATATTCGATTAAAATAATTAAGTTTCTGCATTTACGTTCGTTATCATCTGCGAACTAAATTCCTTGCCACTCTTTTCCACGCAGCAAGTCAATACCAAGACATGGTTTGCTTCTTCTATATAAATGATTAACTATTTCATTCTTAGGAAATATCACCTCATCTGACATGTTCGGCCAAGCCTTTCCGAAGGTTGCTAATTTTATTAATTTCTTTTCTTTAAAATCAAATTCTGCAAACAAGAAACATTTCTAGTCAGTAGCTATGGATATCTTCCTATGCTCAATTTGCGAATATGTTTGTCATTCCGAAGGTGATTCAAGTGCGAAGTTTCGGGGCTAGTTCACTAAACAAGGTCCGTGTGTAAGAGAATGATGTCGAATTCTCGTTATTATTTTTTGATACATCAAATTGTTGCATTCGCGAAAATGACTGCCAAGTTAAAGTCAATGCGAAGTATCAAAATCAAACTCGAAAACTCCTCCAGGAAAACAAAGGCCCTAGCTTTTGGGCACGAGGTCAACATCGTTTTTATGGCCAGTATCTGCTATATATGACGTAAACTGATTGACAAAGTAACGTAAATTTTGTATAGAACCAGTAAATTCTAGCAAAAATGGGCTCCGACTTGAGAGAATGATGTCAAATGTAATATGTTTTTGCGCATTGTCTGCTGATACACATAAGTATTGAATTTACGGAAGTGATTAATGCTATTCTAAAGGGATTCTGAGTGCGGAAGAGGACGGGAACATCAATACCAGCGAATCAAGGCCCTGGCTTGCGAGAATGAGGATAGAGAGGCTATGTTCTGAAAGAGAATCATTCAAAATAGCTATTTGCCAAATGTCATGCAACCGAAAGTGCACAATATAACTGCACGACTGCGAGGTATTGTTCACGCACAGGGGTGTCCAACTCATTAAATACTACATAGTCATTTCCGTCTCTTCGAAGTGGGCTACCATTTGAAATTGTCCGGTAATGAGTGAGTCCATCTGAATCCTTTCGTCGGCAAAATAAGCATTCAAGATTCAAGATTTTATTGTACAAACACCAGTCAAAGGCAGAGTACAAAATTTTAAGAGGAATACAACTACAGAAACAATGGAACAGTGACATGAATATTAATATTTATATATATGTTATATCTGACAGATATGTTATATCTGAGTGTTACCGTTGATATTAGAACCTTGATTTTTGGCATTAAAGTGCATCAGGGGACTGTTACCAGCATGTTTCGAGCTGACCTACTCTTGATGAAAATTTCTGGTGATTTTTGATTAAAATCACTGGGGAATCTAACTTGAGCCGTGCCCATCTTAATATAGGCAGGATTTCAACTGGGGGTCCAAGAGTTCAGCGTGCATCTATGCCTACCCTACTTCTTATGTCCTGTGACGTTATTCACACTGGGCATGAAGGTGCATTCGGTGACTGTTGCCAGCATGTTTCGAGTGGACCTACTTTTGATGAAAGTTTCTGGTGATTTTTGATTAAAATCACTGATGATTCTAACTTGGGCCGTGCCCATCTTAATATTGGCAGGATTTCAACTGGGGGTCCAAGAGTTCATTGCGTGGCGGAGTCCTAATGCCTACCCTACTTCGTAGGTCCTTTGACGTTATTCACACTATTCTCATATATAATAATTAACGAAGCAATAAATCATTCCACCGAATATAGTTGCAAATGAATTCAAACGCGCTTGAAGACAGTGCTGTCATGTGAGATCGCAGGTTGAAAAGAAAAGTGTGGCAGAGATCACACTCTCTTAGCGCATGCGCATTTCAAAAAGTCACAAGAACAAGAACAAGAAGAAGAAGAACAACAACAACGCGAGCCTCCCGTAGACCTGCGTGCCGCAGGTAAAAACATAAAATCTGACCGAAAAATCGAGACAAAAAAAGCGATCTATGAATAAGAGTATTGCTTCAGCAATAATTGCGAGCGTCAGTTTTATTGATGACATTTATCCTTTGGTCTAGTCAGAAGCTAGTGGTATATGTTCTTGACAATTCTGTCCCCATGTGAAAAGAATGTTGCTCAACGCTGGAACCGGTGAACGCTCATTCGCTCATCCGGTCCTCAGCAACTTTAGCAGGTGATTACTCTTGAATGCGAAGAGTTTCCTAATCGCTAAATGGATATGCCTTGTAGCATCTACTAATGACACAATTGTGTTATTAGCGGTTGTCAGGTTGCCAGCTAAAGTCACAATCAGGCGACTGGGGACCAGTAATTATTTAAGGAAAAATATATTACACATGACGTATGACTAAATATTCACTATTCAAAGTATGGCCTACATGATGACGTCATTTTTTCTGCACTTTGCCACCCGGAGTCGCTGTTCTGAAGCAAGGATTGCGATTTCAGCGATTACCAAGTGGAGCTTTCGTCAGATCTGACCCCTAGTAGTTAGCGGTCCTTCACGAGGTAGTTGTTATGTTAATCTATACTATTAAAAGAGCCGGCCTGAAACGTATGTCTGTCCGTATGTCTGTCACATTCCGTCCATCCATGACTCCTTCTGTCCATGCATGCAGGTTCTCTGGCTGAGGGCGGGGAGGGGGTGTACTGGGGAGGGAGTACTAAATCCTCAACAAGCATTACCGAGTAGATCTGGACCAACAGCCAGCCCCCTGCCCCCATCCCACGACTTTTCATTGCGAGGTGCCAGCAACCAGGCCGGCCCTTACGCACCGCGGATATTGTTTTCCCATTAACTGATAACTGTACATATAAACATCGCATCCTTTATGCTGTTAACTATATGTATATATTTCTAACTCAGCATTATTCTTAGGTCTTCTGTCTGATCTACGCGGTTCACATATCTTATGTACATCACGCCTATGCTGAATACTACGGTGTATAACTTCATATTTGTCTCAGTGCTCTTTGCAGGTTGTCATCTCACCTGCCCCCTTATCTCTACTAGGGCTTCCTCAGTGATAGACAGGGCCAGTGACAGGTCGATCCCAGTACGTGTAAATAATCGTGTTTGGTGACCAAACCTACCTCCTGTCTGATGGGGAATTAGTACTGCCTGGTGGTTCCGGGCCTACGCGGTTCTGCTTGGTGGGGAATTAGTACTACCTGGTGGTTCCGGGCTACCCGGTCCGGCCTAGTGGGGAATTAGTACTGCCTGGTGGTTCCGGGCCTACCCGGTCCTGCCTGGTGAGGAATTAGTAGTGCCTGGTGTTTCCGGGCTTACCCGGTCCTGCCTGGTGAGGAATTAGTACTGCATGGTGGTTTCAGGCCTACTCGGCCCTGCATGGTGAGGCATTAGTACTCCCTGGTGGTTACGGGCCTACTCGGTCCTGCCTTATGAGGAATTAGTACTGTCTGGTGGTTCCGGGACTACTCGGTCCTGCCTGGTGAGAAACTAGAACTGTCTAGTGATTTGTGTCTACTCGATCCTGCCTGGTGAGGCATTAATACTGTCTAGTGGTTCCTGGCCCACTCGGTCCTGCCTTATGAGGAATTAGTACTCCCTGGTGGTTCCGGGCCTACTCGGTCCTGCTTGGTGAGGCATTAGTACTGTCTGGTGGTTCCGGGCCTACTCGGTCGTGCTTGGTGAGGCATTAGTACTGTCTAGTTGTTCCGGGTCTACTCGGTCCTGCCTGGTGAGTAATTTGTACTGTCTGGTGGTTCCGAGCCTACGCGGTCCTGCCTGGTGAGGATTTAGTACTGCCTGCTTGGTGCTGAACTAGTACTGCCTGGCAGTTCGGGACCTACACGGTCCTGCTTGTTGCTGTATTTATATGTTGGTGTTTTTTTAATTCTGGACCTACCAGGTATTGCTTGGAGAGGAATTAGTACTCCCTCCCAGTACTCCCCCCCCTACCACCGCAGCAAACAGCACAGAGAGAAAGGATAGCTATCACAGACATACGGACGTTTCAGGCCGGCTCTTTTAATAGTATAGATGTTATTTAATCCGTGATGAAGTACAGCACCCACTAACGTCAGAAACTGGAACAAATGACTTCACCGTATTCGAATTGGTCCATGAACCAAAGATGGATTTCTAACGCCGCGTGGAAATCGTGAGATCATATGTACAGGTATTCACATTACATGAGATAATTACTGGTCCCCTGGCTAGGTTACATCAACACAAGCTGTTGAGATGCACACTGTTAACCGTTAATGCCTCACCTGCGACAATGAGAAATTACAATATCAACTACTAATGTCACAATTGTGACATTAGCTGGGCACTTAATTGCTAATGACATAATTGTCGCAATTGTGTCATTAGTAGTCGCTACGATTCCTTGTCCGTCAAATGAACCCTGGAAATTGTAGGACAATTATTTTCTTCAAATTTGCATTGACTACGCTCTATTTTTAGAATACTCAACTTTGAATATATGATATAGGAAAATTTTGTTATGCAAATTCGAATTTTATTCGATATATATCATGGATCTACCAATGCAATACTGTATGTTAATACGATCGTACGCCTATTTCATCTCCAATTGCACTGAGAGATCCACTAAAGCTGATTAACTACTCAAAATAAGTTCAGTTGTTATTTAATATATTTGTCATACTCAGTTGGATTTTCTTGATTTTTTGATGGGAAGTTTTATGATCATACTGTGTATTATTAGGAAATAAATTATTATATGAATTATAGGCATATTCCTGTTCAGGACTGGGAGAGTTTGTATTTTGGAAATATATTTATGATCGTCTAATATAGCGCATCAATAAAATACATGATTCGCGCTTATTTCATTTTATCTGAAACCTGTTCAGTGATAGGCACCCCATTGGATCTTGGCGTTTACCCGAAGAAGCTCCCTTTTTTTGGTAATTTTGTCAATAATTTTTTTTTATTTAACTATGATAAGAACTACTGTTTCATACAGAGATAATGCTCAAGTTGTATCCGGCAAATGCCATATAGGTAAAAAGTAGCCGTTGTCGAAAGGAGCGTTGTCGACGTGTTTCTTCAGTCTGATTGCGCAAGCAACCAACCTCAGTAAACGCAGATATAATATCCCTGAATATTATATCTGAATTCAGCTCTATATAAATCCCGTGCGAATTTGAAACTACTATTGTTAACCAATCAGGTGGATAGCTTGTTGAAACAATTTCAAAATCATGCCCACAGTAATTACACACGGTAGCACGTGGTCTAATATATAAACATTATCCTGAAACAGTATCCAAATATTGCATCATTTCCAGACAGTGTGCGTGGAAAACCGTAAAGATCAAAGAGTTTACTCCCGCCGCAAAGTCTGGCATTGTTTGGGGTAGAAAATATCAAAAGATTGTGCCGTGCGAAGATGTTAATCTCCGTGAAGTAAACGTCAATCATTGTCAGAGAGAAAAGGTAGAAATGGTCGTGATTGGCTTATTATGGAATCTCGTTGAATATCGGCGAACATTTCGCACGAAGTTACCTCTTGATGGTATTCCCCTGATTTACGATCTTGGTTTACCTAGATTGGCAAGCAACTAGAGAAGAGGTTTTAGTGGGAATGAAGGTGATCGGACCAGGTGCCGCGAATAGCGATTATGTACCATGACGTGACCACATGATAAATACACGGGGATGTCAACGTAGGCTATTGAATACACAGGGATGTCAACGTAGGCTATTGAACACACAGGGATGTCAACGCAGGCTATTGAATACACAGGGATGTCAACGTAGGCTATTGAATACACAGGGATGTCAACGTAGGCTATTGAATATACAGGGATGTCAACGTAGGCTATTGAATACACAGGGATGTCAACGCAGGCTATTGAATACACAGGGATGTCAACGTAGGCTATTGAATACACAGGGATGTCAACGCAGGCTATTGAATACACAGGGATATCAACGTAGGCTATTGAACGTAGGCTATTGAATACACAGGGATGTCAACGTAGGCTATTGAATACACAGGTGAACTTTGAAACATATATCCACAGGTTACTTTACTACCGGGTCCTAAATAGAGTATAGCCAGCGAAAGGAAGGCAACAGGATAGGGAGGAGACTGAATGAGCAAAGCCACAATCAAGTCTGGGGACAATGCGTCTGGACTACTGGTATATTTTTTTTTTTGCTGGAGAGAATATTTTGTCATCCCTCTCATCTGCAGGCGCAATACAAAAATAGAACAAACTGGGTCATCTCATCTACTCTTCTGTCACTTTGCTTTTCAAGTGTACGTTTTCAACGTGTACGTTTGTTGCAACGAATTTGCGAATGCTGGAATGTAAGCCAAAAGTGCTTATACGTCACTAACAAGGAGCAGTATTATTACGCGCGAGCCTCTTACACAGACCACAATCTATTATTATCGAACTTTAAACACTTGCGCCTGATATTTAGGATTGTCAAGTACGATAAAAAAAAACACAGTATAAGACATAGAAATAATCCCAGCCTACATGGCAGACATTTAATGAAATTTTAAATTGAAATTTCAAATTCAAATATCAAGTTCAAATTTTATAAAAGATTAAAATAATTGAATGAAAATTCAGATTTACAAAAATGAAAACTTTATATAGGATGATGACCTAATGTGATTCTTCTTAATCCTATCTGGCCTTGGCTTTTTGGGACCTGTACAGACCTGGGGGTGGGGGGCATTTCGCTCCACCCCTCATTCCAATATTTTCTTACTTCTTGAGGTAGGGGGCTGAAACTCGCCATACTGAACCCTTGGGTCAAGCTTTCTCAGAAAATGTGAAAAAAAATCCAAGATGGCCGCTGTGATGATATCAGAGTGACGTAATTTTCAAAAATGACATTTTTTGGTCGATTTTTTTGGTCCGATTTTTCGAGAATTTTTTTTATTTGTATCATTTCTTCGCAAGAACTGCATCATAAATTAGTAAATAATAGTCTGATAAGCAGAAATTTTGAAGAAAAATGACGAAAACATGACTCTCAATGGCCCCAATATGATAAGCTGCAAAATCACGGAGTGTCAGCTCTCAAGTTTTTGTCGTTCCGGAGATAGAATAGAAAGTTCTAAATGAATTTACTTAGAACTTAAAAAAGAATAGAATATAGGAGAGCATAATTCTCTCCCTCTCTCTCTGTCACTGTTGTAACCTCGTATTACACTCATCAATGCAGAAAACGTTCCCAGAAGACGCTAATCAAAATCGCCACCATGTAGAAATATACTGGATTTGAACTCGTTCACCTATAGGCTGCGGCATAGGTCGAACTGGGCCGTGCAGGGTGTCGACTTGAAGCCCTCGGCGTGTAAACTAAGACTGAGTGGTTGACTGGTGATATGCGCATGCGTAGGCCTACTCGGAGCCAGTAGTGGTGAAAGAGCTTTTTTGATGCGATGAAAACTATATTTTTATTGTGTTTCTTTTTTTATTTGTTTACTATATCTAAGGGTGTTTGTAGATATATACAATGTTGTTGATAGATGGCGGATAGAGTAAAAATAATTTCGATGAATTGCCAGGGTTTATCAACAGAGGAAAAGCGTATAAATATTCGGAACTATTTGCGAGAAAAGAAACCGTCTTCAAGACTCCCATATTAAACAAACTAAGGTTGGAGCTATTGTGTCGAAATGGGGTTTAAAAGAGTAGCATTACCGTATCTTTCAAATTCTAGAGTTGGTGCAATCATATTTAATAATAATTTTAGTTATACCATAGGTCAGGTAGAGAGGAACCGGATGTAAATTTTGTTATTGCAGAACTGAATTTACCAAATAAGAAAATATTTTTAGTAGTGGGGGGGGGGGGATTTGGTTTAACGTCACACTCAAGGTTATTTTAGTCATATGGTGACAGCCAGTTTGGTTTGTGGAGGAAGCCGGAGTACCCGGTGAGAACCACCGTCCGTCGGCAAGTAACTGACAAACTTTCACACATGCATAGTTTTAATAAATACATGTATCTATTGACCAAACCAAGACAACGTGAATTTCTACAAACAATTAAAAGATAAAACTGCAAAAGCATAGTTTAGCTGTGAATGACATAACTTGGCGCAACGCCTATCTAATAGCGAAATCTTGCATCTTGGAAACGAAGTTATGGAATTTTCAATATAAATTAATAAACAGGTGTCTGGTTACGAATGTACGTCGCGTTAAAATGGAAATGTCTCTAGAGCCGCCATGTACGTTCTGTCATGAGGAGCAAGAATCTTTAGAGCATTTTTTTGCAATTGTCCGGTAAGCCTAGAATTATGGGATAAACTAAGCGAGTGGATACTCCGAGAATGCCATATAGGCCATATAGAAATTTTGACATATTGGAAAATGTAATAAAATACAACTACAACTTAGAAAAAACAATGTACAAATATAATTTTAACTTGGAGTATTTTGATAAACAAAGGGCGCTACTCTACAACCTGTTTTAACAGAATCGAACCTCTCACCTGATTTAGTCAAGCTGGATACAGTTTATATAAGGTATTGATTGTTCTTAAACTGAACAGATAACTCGTTAAAAAATATTCTGTAGACAGCCGGTCCGGCAAATTGGGTCCGCCTGGAATACAATGGAAGAGAGACCAGTATAAACACCCAAAGCATTTGTCTTATTGACTGTGCAATATTGTAATCATAGTTTTGTTTAGTTTGTCAACTCGGTTTATTTATATGTAACGATTTTGTTCAGATTACAGTTATGTTATTCTAGCATTAATGATATGTTTTACACATTGCAAATACATTCCATATTTGAATGTATTGATCACAGGATTCAATGAAAAGCAACAGAAATTTAAATACAATTGTGATTTTTATGACGATAGAGAGCGTTTATTACAGAAGTTTGATGATGTGGTGAACTTTGTAGCATGTTAATGACCGGATGTTGTATTCATGCGCACGCAGATTTGCCATTAAGTCGAGCATAGGAGCGAGGATAGCCGTTACCGCTGACATAGTCAGGCTGGTGCCCAATTTTAGGGTGAGAAACCTTACCATCGGTATGTGCGGGTTCACAGGCTTATGTTGACCAGAGGTCACTACGAATGATTGCTGTTACTTTGGACTCTCCATTCATCGGTAAGTGCGGGTTCACAGGCTTATGTTGACCAGAGGTCACTACGAATGATTGCTGTTACTTTGGACTCTCCATTCATCGGTAAGTGCGGGTTCACAGGCTTATGTTGACCAGAGGTCACTACGAATGATTGCTGTTACTTTGGACTCTCCATTCATCGGTAAGTGCGGGTTCACAGGCTTATGTTGACCAGAGGTCACTACGAATGATTGCTGTTACTTTGGACTCTCCATTCATCGGTAAGTGCGGGTTCACAGGCTTATGTTGACCAGAGGTCACTACGAATGATTGCTGTTACTTTGGACTCTCCATTCATCGGTAAGTGCGGGTTCACAGGCTTATGTTGACCAGAGGTCACTACGAATGATTGCTGTTACTTTGGACTCTCCATTCATCGGTAAGTGCGGGTTCACAGGCTTATGTTGACCAGAGGTCACTACGAATGATTGCTGTTACTTTGGACTCTCCATTCATCGGTAAGTGCGGGTTCACAGGCTTATGTTGACCAGAGGTCACTACGAATGATTGCTGTTACTTTGGACTCTCCATTCATCGGTAAGTGCGGGTTGACAGGCTTATGTTGACCAGAGGTCACTACGAATGATTGCTGTTACTTTGGACTCTCCATTCATCGGTAAGTGCGGGTTGACAGGCTTATGTTGACCAGAGGTCACTACGAATGATTGCTGTTACTTTGGACTCTCCATTCATCGGTAAGTGCGGGTTCACAGGCTTATGTTGACCAGAGGTCACTACGAATGATTGCTGTTACTTTGGACTCTCCATTCGAATAATAGTTGCCTAGAGCACGCGCTGTGCACGGGTGATACGGTGTATTTGCCTATAGATATTGTATTGGGGAAAAGTTGAAGGGTTTGTTCGACAGTGTAAATTCACACAGGCAGTAAAGCAAACACCGTCACAGATGAATGGGACAGGTATTTAATAGTAAACGCCAACACCGGTCAGTCTTGCCAAACACATCTATGTTCAAACAGTTCATTTTAAAGGTATATTGATTAATATTAACGACTCGAACGAAACGTCAGATCGAACGCTAAGCAAAATCTTTGGTTGGAAGCGGTAAGTGATATTATGGTGGGGAGATCTTGGAATAGATGCTCGCTGAAATGCACTGATATCGGTAGGTAAGTTTTGCGAACAGTTGCGTGGTTTGGTCAGGAATACTGTACAAACGTGTTCTGCATTATGGCGTCATAGGTTTTTTTTGAAGAAAAAAAAATGCGGTCCGCTGATTCTGAGGTATGGTCGAAAAATTCCTTTAAACACCTAACAAACTCAGCCTTCGTTCATCACGCTATTGTATCTAGTGTGCAGGAAACCAAATGGTTCAAAGGGATTAGCTTTCGATTTTGTGCCCCTCTCCCCTTAGTCCAGTAAATTTGTAGGCGTTTTGTCTCCATTCTTGGAAACCAGGCTAAATTAACTCTAAAATTTAGGTAGATCACGAATTTTGATGTTGCCATTTTTTCATCAACTTCTAGGGTGGCTATTTTGGATTTCAAAATGGCCGCCATTTGAAACCTATATTCACCGATATTTCGTTACCTAAATCAGTTAGGAATATTATTCCAGTGGCTACACCCACATTTACAGGGTCAAGCTATTAGTTGGTGGCATTACTGACTTATTTAAATGTTGGCCATCATAGATTTCAAGATGACCGCCGTCAGAAACCTATTTTTGTCAATATAATCATAACAAAAAGCGTGATGAATTTGATTCCGGTGGCTACATCCATAGTTTCGGGGGCAAGGCTTCATATGGTAACTCTATAGATATCTCGTGACACCGGCCAACTTGTATTCCAAGATGGCCGCCGTATGAAGCTTACTTTGATCAATATAGCCTTACCCAAACCCATTGTGAATTTGATTCCAGAGGATATATCCACATGTTCAGGGATAAAGCTTCAGATATTTGTACAACAGCAACCATCTGCAACCTATTCTTGTCAACATCTTATTTATCTGAATGAGTCAGAAACTTTGCTTCAGTGGATATACCTGCAATTTCCTCTGTCAGAACCGGTAGAAACGGGCAAATTTATCAGGGTGTCTGCTCTTTATAATCCATGTATCCGTCACAGATTTCTCATAGTAACTTTGCAAACATTGTTTCGTATAATCCTAAAGTCGAAACTGGAGAGCAGATATTCAGTTATATGGGGTTGACATCGAATCGTATATGGTTATATAAGATGGAAGGGTCGATCATATAGGGGTCAAGAATCTTCAATGGGGAGTTTAAAATATCGCTATAGGATTTAGAAATTCCATGAGATTTTTATCCCATTGGATCCCATTGGATTTTGATTTTGATCGTTCACGCTCTAGCTCAAGATGACTTAGCAGAAACATTGAACTGTCCGAAGGATTGGGTCAAATTGACCATATATTTTTGGTTTAGATGTGACGGACCCAAATATCCTTTTGACCCAATCTCTCTGACAGTGTGGAACAGCATCATTAGCAGTCAAACGAAAGTTCGACGATATCTGTCTAGCACTATCGAGAGCTGAGATTAGTCGGTATCAGCTCGTGAAACATCCAAGTTGCTACATGATCTGAGCGAAAGACCTGATCACGAAAGCGAAGTAGTATTACTACTGGGAACCGATGAGATAATGGGTAAAGATGTTATCGCACTGTAATGGCCAATTATGTGACAGAATGAACACCAGCCCTGATAAAATGGCATGCCATAAGAGGTTCTGAAATGACCGGATGCATTAAAGGAAATAGGAAATAGCTGTCTTGGTGTCACAAAACATTGTTGCAGAAACTTATAAAACAGGGCTACACCACCAAGCGACTCCACTAAAAGTTTCTCAAATTTGGCGATACATATCGTATGCTGATAGCAAAATACGAGCGTAGCGTGCTAGATCTATGGCGTTACGTTTCGTAACTTGTGTCTAATTCCGCTTAACCCGGGACTAGGGGCCGTATGAACCCATGTACTTCAAGATCCTCATGGTACTCATATGAACAGTCACAATCAAAGCGTGACTGAGATACATCATTCTTTAGATGACGACTTTACAACGAATATTATGGATTAAGAATACTGATCAAGCGATACGGATTTGATATTTTTGGAACATCATGATGTCTTGCCGGCATCATGGAAAACTGTTGACCGCTTCTCTCTTGCAGGAAACAAGCCTATGTTTGTGTATACTATGATTGTCTTTTTGAATTTGGTGTTAATACTGTTAAATGGAATATGGAATAGGTCTTTGGATTATGGACGCGGATATCCTCTAATGGACGACGGCTGAATTATGAATGACGGACCAGACGCTTGTAATTTGAGCATTTCTGAAAGCTATACCTGTTGTACTATAGACTATATTAAAGTTCAGTAAATGGGTTTTGTTTACTGAAAATAGTTACTAAAGTAGCATCTTCGATGCAAACGTCAAATAAGAAAGTGTTGCGAAGACAAAGGACGCGAGATGATAGCTTTTCCGACAAGAAACTTGGGACACATGCACCACATCATGAATCAGCGTCAATTGTGCTAAATGGGAAGACGTATTGGAAGTCAATTTGATAAACCTATGATGGATACTCATGATAGGAGATAAACTATCTGTCCAAGGATTTCGTGAAGGCAACCGTGTTCTGTTATCAAAAATGGCAAAGCTTGGTGAGGGAGAGGAGCTTTCTCAAATTCTGGTTGGAGAAAGACGATTGAAGGAATATTAGGGAATGTGAAACTTTCAAGCAGTATGGTGTCCAGGATTTGTTCCTACACATACAAACCAAAACTGGATTGTTTGTACATAACGTGTAAAGACAATCATGAAAACCAACAGGGCTACCTTCATCGTAAACTCTTACAATCTATTGTGGTACGATTTCATGCATTCTCCTTGAACATGAATATGTAGTCATTAGATCAAAGTTCTCTACTGATTCAGATAAAAAGATATGGTCAAAAGTAAAGTAGTTTTCAGACAGCGGCTTAGAATCCAAGGGTGTGGTCATTACAAAACGTTGGAGCATTGTCTGTGAAAACTTGTGTGTAGCCAATAGTGCCCATTTTGAAAATCAAGATGAGCCTAGCCTAGACCTAGATTTTAATGATTAAATGGCAATATCGACAACGCTGGCCTACATACAGTTGAGGTTATTTGCTAAAGAGGCAATTCACAATGTTGGGCATTACGAAGCCTTGGTGGCACTATCTTATACCTAGATCCCGAAAATGTGGGTTCAGATACTGTATTATAGCTAATACCTCGCAATCAGGTAAATTTAGATTCAGATGGCGGCCATCTTAGAATGTAGAATAACCGCTATTACATGTGACAAAGACGTCTATGGTGTCACCATCAGAATTTTTGACCTTGACAATGTGGACTGGCCACTGTAATAAAGTTTTGCCACTGTAATAAAGTTTACCACACGTTTTGGTAAGGAAATATTGACAAAACTAGCTTTCACATGGCGGCCATCTTGAAATACCAGATGGTCGATCATTTAAGACGCCCGCAGTGTTAACAGATGATGCATTGACCCTGAAAATGTGGATGAAGTCGCTAGAATAATGATTCTATCTCGTTTAGGTATTGAGATATTGGCCAAAATATGTTTCAAATGGCGGCCATTTTGAAATCCAAAATGGCCACCCTAGAGGTTGAGGTAAAAATGGCAACATGGAAATTCTTGATCTAAATTTTTTTTTAGAATTAATTTAGTATTGTGTTAAATGCCGTTATCTTCATCTGACGACGATACAGCTCTCCAATCCCCAGTGTACGAGTTGTCACAGCGAAACAGCTCACCAATGACCAATATACGAGTTGTCAGAGCATTTCCATCATAGCTCCCTAGATTTTTATTTAATACCGCTTATGCCGGTGCTAGGGGCCGTGTGGTCATGTCATCAAAGTTGCCACATGAACAGGTACAATAAAAGCGTACCTGAGATACAACACATATCACGAATCGTTAGATTCTTGGTATGTGCTTAGAATAGGTTAACTCTGTCAGTATGTCGGCACCTCTTCCCACTTCCCTTATATGTGTTCTAATTGTTGCCAGGAATGGAGTCAAATTCCCGCAAACTTAAAATTTGGTACATTAGCCCTTAGACTATCTCACAAACCAAGTGTAAATGAAAACATTGGCCGGAATAAATGTCCGGGTCCGATCTTTTAACCCAGCTAAGATATTTATTCCTGATTTACAACTCCGGTAAGACATATTTTCCTAAAAAAAGATACATATGAAAGGGACAATGTTTCCTGAAACTTGCTTTCCTTTCACACTGGCTACAAATTTCTGCTGGTTGCACCTGTCAGAAGATGCATAATTTGGAGGTTAATGCGTGTTGTCAGCTGTGACTCTATTGTTTCCCCCCATGGTGACAAATTGTGTCTGCCTTATTTGGTACAGATATAAAATACATGCCTGTATATAAAGCGACAAAAGTCTTACATATCATTGAGCTGCTATGATACTTCGTTGTTTTTACAAAGAAAATATACCCAAGATGATCTCCATTTGTAAGGGGGGATAATTCTGTTTTTCTAATTTTGTGCCAAACATGAAGATGTTTTGTTGTTATTAATCAAATGCGAGTGTCTGGTGATATTTTGTTTCATGCTCAGTGTTCATTTGAGTATGTACTTGCGGAGTTTGAATGGTTCCTCGTGGTCTGTGATTGAGTATAATTTATAAATGTATTAATATCGTGTATTGTGGGATCTGTCTCATTTAGTATATAGGGGCGACGGACTATAAGTGCCTATGGTCGAATTGCACTGGTTGTCTTGCGCACACACGGGGTCTATCTTAAGATACCACGATTGCCTGATTTGTCCTCATGTGTTTTGAGTGTGGGAATTAACCTCGCCCACTGGAAGACGGCACCATGATTGCCTGATCCATTGTAGACTTGGAAGACGGATGGCTAGAGATAGTCAGGTCTTTGGGTGGGGTTTAGCTTTGTATTCATTTTTCATTGTTTATTAGACCCCGTATATGTGACACCGACGCGTCTGCTCAGTCTTACCATTTCTGTTAACTTACCTTGTGTTTGGACTCGTACTTCCCCTCCTTAGTCAGACTTGTCCTCAAATTGATGGAGTCGTAACGTACCTTCAAAATCAGACTCGTCTCTTATAAACAGACGCATACCTTGTCCCTTTTGGGTCTGTCTCGAGGTTTCTCTTTGATTTATCCATGCATGTGTGATAATTGGACGCGTCTAATAGTTTAAATAAACTGTTCATGTATTGTATTTGCTGGTCTTTGCGTTTTCTATCGGTCTGTTAGTTTTGGGATACCTCCTTAAGTGTCAGCCAAAGCAAATCCTCACTGAGAACCTGGGTTGCTAATTGAATCACGGTTGAGGGAAAACTTTACCCCGTTAAATTTTGGTGTCGTGACCAGGATTTTCGATTTGGTTGTTGCTATTGAGGGCCTGAATGCTGGGCGATGAAAAAGCAGAGATCACCTCTTCGAGCTTTGGAGTAGGTTAGAAGAGAGGCGATCACCTAGGATGGATGAAATCCATGGTGACATGAGTCGAAAGGGAACGTAAGGTGAAAGTGGAGAATTATTATGAGGGAGTACAAAATCCAAGAATGAATACGTCGTACGGGGCAGTTGGGGGTGAGAATTTGTCCGATGCTATTCATCGAGGAGATGTACAATAAGCATGTGATCGTCTGCAACGGCCAACCAAACTGACTGTCACCATATGAGTGAAACAAACTTGAGTGTGACATTAAGCCAAATTCCCTCCCTCCCTCCCTCCTTGTCTGCAACGGATAGTTGATTCGCAAATTAAGGAAATCACGACTGGTTTGGCACAGAGTAGAGATGTAGGAAGTAGAGGGCATGCCCATGTCAGTAGAATAGTCGGTAGGGAAAAGGAGCCCGACAAATTTGACGGAATAAAAGTAGATTGGAAAGGTTACGTTATACATTTTGAGCAGTTCGCAGAGTGGAACGGGTGGACTACTGCTGAAAAAGCAAAACAGTTGTCTATGTCCCTTAGAGGAAATTTACAAAAAGTTCTTGGGGATTTACCAAGGGATCAATTGCGAAATTATCAGGCTCTTAAGTCGACTCTGGGGCAACGACTTGATCCTCCAGAGAGAGAGATTTCTCACAAATGCGTATTTCGAGCTCGGAAAAGGCAGACAGGTGAAACCGCTGCTGACTACGGGTGTGTTTTACGGCATCTAGCCTGTCTGGCTTTTCCCGAAATGCCTCATGTGTACCGGGAAACCAATGTTCTGGAACAGTTTTTTAATGGGATAGGTGACCGAGACATCAGGGAGCATGTGTCATTTAGACGCCCAAAAACTCTTGATGCCGTCGGCAGTATGAGGCCGTATGTTTGAGTATGAGGCCGTCGGGGGGTGTTCGTAGTGAGCCAGTAAAACCAAAGTCATCTGCTGATCTAGATAGTGCAGGAGTAAATTCGGTGGGGCAGGAAAATAGCTCCGGTCTGGTATATGATAGAACTGAAGAATTAATGGCTTCGTTGCAGGCAGAAGTCGCCAAGTATATCTTTGGAAGAGAATCTGAAAAAGTTGACCAGTCATGGCTGGAGTTCAAATCATAGAGGGGACAGAATGAGAAGTAGCATAGAATGTTACAACAGCCATGATTTTGGGCATATGTCGTACAATTGTCCCTTAAAGAGCCATCACTATTCAAATAAGAGTCGAGAGCACAACAGGACGGGCCGTTAACCCGTCGTGGTGAATTAGACGATAGGCCTAGTATTGAAATCTGTAGTGTTCCCGAAACTTTTTTGTTCGCAGAAGTGGCGATAGGTGCCTCCAGTCAAGAAATGCTCGTGGACACGGGTTCTGCTGTAAGCGTTTTGTCCACTAAGGCATTTGAGGGACTTGAAAAGGGGGCTTTGGAGCTTCACTCATCTGGGGTGAAGCTGACCACAGCAGATGGTAATGAATTACAGGCGAACGGGAAAGTAGTCCTTCAATGTTTGATAGGGGGAATGTGCTTTGAACATGACTTTGTGCTGGCTAATATTGATTTTCCCGGAATAATAGGAATTGATTTTCTTGATCGCCATGATGTTGTTATTCGGGTTTCAAAAGGTATTTTGCAGGTTGTTCAAGAGAATATCACTTTACATCGGTCAAATTCTCATAGATGTGCTCGAGTAAAAATATCAAAGAGAGTGATCATGCCGCCAGGATCTGAAAGGTTTGTTCGGGGTTATGTGGAGTGTGTAGATGAAATGAGAGGAGATTTTGCTTTTGAACCTGCAAGAACTTTAGAAAAGCGAGGACCTCTTGTTTCTCATGCGATAGTAAACCCCAAATCGATCGTTTTCTCTGTTGTCAACTTTACAGTTCGCCCGGTTCGTGTTCTAAAACATTTCACAATGGGTGTGTTAGAGGCCGCGAGTGTAGTGAAGTCCCCTGTGGATTGTGATCTAGATAAGTCTGATCAGGAATCTGTTACGCAACATCTGCTACCTCTGTTAGAGTTTGTATCTACTGATGTAACTGTGGACCAGAAGGCGCGCATAGAACGACTCCTCGTTGACAATCAAGATATATTTGCTCCCGGAGGTGAATTAGGTTATACTGAGGTGGTAAGACATAAAATCGAAACAGGATCGGAAAACCCTGTTAAGGTTCCACTTAGACGTTTACCTGTAGCCTATCGGGGGACGGTGGAAAAAAAGAGTTAGAGAAACTGACGGCAGATGGTGTCATAGAGCCCAGTAATAGTCCGTGGTCATCACCCATCCTACAGGTCAAAAAGAAAGATGGATCAAATAGGTTCTGTGTGGATTATAGACAACTTAACTCTAGAACTATAAAGGATGCGTATCCCCTTCCAAGAATCGATGAGTCACTAGATACACTAGCAGGTGCCTCTTGGTTCAGCACTCTTGATTTAGTTTCTGGATACTGGCAGTGTGCCATGAGTGAAGCTGATAACGTTAAAACTGCATTTTTAACGCATTGTGGGCTGTTCCAATTCAATTTTATGCCCTTCGGGCTTTGTAATGCGCCTACAACATTTGAGAGGCTTATGGAATTGGTCCTCCGTGGTTTGCAATGGGAAAAGTGTTTGTGTTACCTCGATGATGTGATCGTCTTTGGTAGCACGTTTGAGATGGCTCTCAAAAATTTGAAGAAAGTGTTTGCCAGATTTAGGACGGCGAACTTAAAGTTGAAGCCTTCGAAGTGTTCATTGTTTCAAACAAGAGTAGCAGTTTTGGGACACATCGTTACAAAAGATGGGGTGCATTGTGACCTTAATAAGGTGTCTGTTGTGTCTGACTGGCCACAGCCACGTCAGGGTAGTGAAATACGTACTTTCCTTGGCCTCGCGGGTTATTATAGAAAGTTTATTCCCAATGTTTTCGTCCATTGCGGATTCCCTTGTGCAACTTACTAAGGAATCTACACCATTCGTTTGGACGGAACATTGTAGTCGGGCGTTTACCAGGTCAAAGGAACTTCTGGTTTCTGCACCTGTACTCGCTTACCCCGAAAGGTAGGAACTGTTCGTGTTGGATACTGACGCCAGTGGGAATGGTATTGGGGCTGTGATATCACAGGTTCAGCAAGGGGAGGAGAAGGTTATTGCCTATGGATGTAAGGCCCTAAATAAACATCAACGGAGGTATTGTGTCACGTATCGTGAATTTCTGGCAGTCGTCACATTCGTAAAACACTTCAAACATTACCTCTTAGGTCGGCATTGTATCATTTGGACGGACCATGCCTCGTTAACATGGCTATGTAGTTTCTAAGAACCTGAAGCCATGGTAGCGCGTTGGATATCAGTATTGGAGACTTCTGATTTTTAGTTTTAGCACCGAAAGGGCAGTCTTCATGGAAATACGGATGGGTTATCCAGGCGTGTGCACCGTAAATGCAAGAATTCCGAGTGCAGAGAATGCACTGGTATCTTTTTGGGTGGCAAAGGTGAGGGGTTAGCGGCTAAAGAGTCTTCGGATTCTGTGTCGTCTTGTGTGGCAGCGATAGCCTTAGAAAGCACTCGTAGTGGTGGGGGGTTGTCCTCGGGTGTGGAGCAACACTCTTGGATGAAAACTTGGACATTAGAGCAATTAAGGGAATGGCAGACCAAGGATAATTCCATTCGCGATATTCCGCCAAGGCAACGAGTAGCAAAAAGGTCGAGAGGGTTTAGGATGCTATGGGGTATGTGGGACTCGCTTGAGGTACAAAATCGACGATGGGTTCGACAGTGCGATAAGTGTGCTAGACGAAAGCGTGGGCCTGGAAGAGGAAGGTCACCGTTACAGCAGTCGGTAGTCGGTGCCCCCTTAGAATGTATTGCCTTGGACATTTTAGATTGCCCGGTGTCTGATAGTGGGAATCGTTACATCGTGGTGATTTGCGACTACTTTACAAAGTAGGCTGTGGCTTATGCTCTTCAGAAGCATTCAGCACTCACTGTCGCAGATAAGTTGATGTCGGAGTTCATCTCTCGGTATGGGGTCCCTTTAGACATTCACTCCGATCCGGGTGGGGAATTCGAATCTTTGCTATTCGCTATACTATGCGAATTATTGCGTGTGCAAAAGACTCGGACACTTCCTTATAGGTCCCAGTTGTAAGGCCTTTTGAAGCGTTTCAATCGCACGCTCTTGCAAATGCTCGCCATGTATGTCGACATAAATCATTCGAACTGTTATGAACATCTGCCATATGTGCTAATGGCGTATCGCGCTACTATTCACGAAAGTACAGGTTGCTCTCCAAATCTATTGATGTTCGGGAATGAACTGTTGGATCCGTTGGACCGCATGGTTGGTACCCCCCCCCCCCCTCCCGATGGCTCTACAGTACGCTTGTTGCATTGAGTACGTTCGTTGGGCGAAATACGTGTTTAGGAAGGTTTTTGAGTTTACCAACAAACAATTAGCAAGAACTGCTTCCCGTCAGAAAAGTACTATGATAGGGGCCTTAAGCTTCGGGATTTTAAGGTCGGAGACTATGTATGGAGGTGGTACCCACCTGCCGCAGGTAGAAAGTTAGGCTTTGGATGGATTGGTCCTTGTCGAATTGTGGGTAAACTGTCGCGGGTGATCTACCGCCTGTGTGACCGACCTTCTGGAGTAAGCAAGGTTGTACACGTCGACCACCTTAAACCCTATGAAGGTACCCATGCTAGAGAGGTTTGAGAAGGGCGGTCTGTGGTTAGTGATATAAGGGGAGAGTTTGGTGAAGAATGTGCTACAGGTGAGTGCCTGTTACAGACTATAGATCCCGCTGGTCAGGATAGTGAGGAGAGTTTCAGGGGGGATTTGGAAGGTACCGAACAAGAGTGCCTGACATCCGCAGCGGAGGCTCTAGGTTCCTGGCCAGGTGGGGTCTCTGTGGAAAGTGAGAGAAAACCTGTTGGGGGAAATGCATATGTGAGGTGGTCACGCGTTGGCCGACCTATACGACGTCCTTTAAAGTATACCTCTTAGATCCCACTGATGTTTAGTAGTATTAACATTATCACCTTTCATCATGTTTGTTTTAATTGTATATTATAGATGATAGAAATAGAAGTCGACGTCTCCGAAACGAAGCTTATCTCCTTGGACGATGATCTCCGACCTGACTGGAAGGCATGTCATGTGAGGTGGAACTCTGTGGTGACCACTTTTACAGGACGCTCTATAGTTCTTCCGACATTGGAAGTTAGTGCATCGCAAGAAGGTTGGGCGGGTTAGCTGTACATTGTGTCGCTATGGGTACGTGCGAAAGGGGGAGGTCACTAGGCACCTCCAACGAAAACATGGTTTTACCCCTGTGAAGGCTCGAGAAGTGGAAGACGACCTGGTGGGCGAGCTCATACCTAACGCAAGGTACATTGACCCAGGGAACGTAAGATGTCCTAAACGCAAGCAGATCATCCACGTGGAGGCAAGGGAGGCGGCTAGGCGTAGGCGCCACCCCGAGCCCGTTTCTGTTGCATCTGTACTTGGGGATCACTATAATTGTCGGGACGAATACCTGAAGTTCGGAGTGGATCAGGTAGGACGTCCGCACGTGGTGCCGATTATGAAACCGCACTGGACGCCGGGATTCAAGAAATAGACTGTGGACATACGAACTGTCAGATAGACAATTGAAAATATTCGCGAGGACTTTTGTGTAACAAGGGAGGAGTGTAAGGGGAGATAATTCTGTTTTTCTAATTTTGTGCCACTTATGTTTTGTTGTTATTAACCCTACCTGGCCTGTGGGGGGGGGGGCGGAAAGTGCCCCCCTAGTTAACTTTTCCCTGCTGCTCCAAAACGACGAAACCGAGAAGGCTGAAACTTGGTGACTTTTACGCTTATCTTATTGGCGTCATTTTGAGCCTATTTTCATACACCCCCGGGCAGAGGATCATGGGTAAATTCCAAATGGCGGCCATGTGGTATCCGCGAAAGTCGTGTTTTTCAATCTTTTCGCTCCATTTCTTCACATTTTCCTTGCCTAAAAGGCCTTGAAAGTATTTTATTTATGCAAAACTAATTATTCTATATTTTATTTGTGTTTTGTCGAGAGAAAAATCGGAAAAATGAAAATTTCGAAAAATTGACCCCAAAAAGGTCGAAAAATGGCTTCCGAGAAGATGACGTTACTGTGACGTCATCATGGCGGCCATCTCGGATTTTTTTACATTTCCCGGTAGAGCTTGAACCAAAGATACTGTGTGGTAAGTTTCAGCGCTCTAGCCTTAGTGGTAGAGAAAATTTATAGGAAGGGCACTTTCGGCCCCCCCCCCCCAGGCTGCGATACACCCCAAATCGCTCAGGGCAGATAGGGTTAATCAAATTCGAGTGTCTGGTGATATTTTGTTTCATGCTCAGTGTTCATTTCAGTATGTACTTGCGGAGTTTGAATGGTTCCGCGTGGTCTGTGATTGAGTATAATTTATAAATGTATTAATATCGTGTATTGTGGGTTCTGTCCCGTTTAGTATATAGGGGCGACGGACTATAAGTGCCCATGGTCGAATTGCACTGATTGTCTTGCACACACGGGGTCTAACTTAAGGTATCACGATTGCCTGATTTGTTCTTATATGTTTTGAGTTTGGGAATTAACCTCGCCTACTGGAAGACGGCACCATGATTGCCTGATCCATTGTAGACTTGGAAGACGGATGGCTAGAGATAGTCAGGTATTTATCTTTCATTATTTATTAGACCCCGTATGTGTGACACCGACGCGTCTGCTCACTCGTACCATTTCTGTTAACTTACCTTGTGTTTGGAGTCGTACTTCCCCTCCTTAGTCAGATTTGTCCTCAAATTGATGGACCTTCAAAATCAGACTCGTCTCTTATAAACAGACGCGTACTTTGTCCCTTTTGGGTCTGTCTCGTACCTTTCTCCTTGATTTATCCATGCATGTGTGATAATTGGATGCGTCTAATAGTTTAAATAAACTGCTCATGTATTGTATTTGCTGGTCTTTGCGTTTTCTATCGGTCTGTTAGTTTTGGGATACCTCATTAAGTGTCAGCCAACGGAAATCCTCATTAAGAACTTTGGTTGCTAATTGAATCACGGTTGGGGGAAAACTGTACCCCGTTACGCATTCAACAAAACATAGCACAAGGCCTCAATAACAAATGTTCGTGGCCAAAATATTGCCGGGGAATTACCTGAATTTAATTTACCAGAATTTCATAAAAAGTTTTTCATCATAATGCGTGCTTGGAATCCAAATAATGGTCCTGTGCCTTTGTTCCTGGGATGATAAGCTATGATTTGGTGCATAATGACATTACTTTTTAAGGCATATTCATAAGAATAATACAACATCGCAATACTTCCTAATAGGGGTGAAAAGGGTCAAAGTTTTGGGATATAACATTTGAGTTTATAACAAAATGTAAACGAGCGTCATACACGAAAATAATTTATTTGTGCAAAATATTGGCGGTACATCTTGTAAAATTATAGCCATTTTTAGCGGTTTTATTAAATACAGCGACATTTTAAATATTTTCCAGGGAGTGGATGCTTCAACTCTCTCCAGTGGGATGAAAAATTAGAATTGCAGCTGACAACACGCATTTTGGAGCGCCCCAGTGTATGCCCTAACTCCTTCAATCATCCAAAGTGTGTTACCAGAGGGGAAGACGAGCCCCGAAACGTCTATGCATAATGATAAACTTGCACAATATCCCGACTATTAAATTTACCTCACGGCGTAGAAGAGTTCCTATTTTGTCTAGACTATTCATATCACGTTCACCAGGCAGGGCAGTCCAAATATAGGGAAGGTAAGCATTATTGACAGTTGGAACTATTTCCAGGATTATTTTCATGGACTGTGTTTCCTTTCATACAGGGCTAGACAGGACTGTGATTCCTTTCATACAGGGCTAGACAGGACTGTGATTCCTTTCATACACGGCTAGACAGGACTGTGATTCCTTTCATACAGGGCTAGAAAGGACTGTGATTCCTCTCAAACAGGGCTAGACAGGACTGTGATTGTCTCGGCCAGCTCGACGAATTAGTCGCTGAGCCTAAAGTGGTGAAAAGAGTGGATATGGCCGTAAACGACTGAAATTATACAGAAACATTATGTACTAAAGATGACTTCAGATAAAGCAACTTGATGTGTAAATTTGTTCATCGTGCAACATGAAATGCACGTGTTTAAAGGGACGCCCAAACGGGGTATGAAAAAGTTGAGAAAAGTATATGAATTTGGTGTAAATATAAGGTTGCTGATTATAGCAAAAACGGTTTGGTGATATTGTGTCCCATATTTGATAAATTCGAGCTCATATTTGGGAATTGCCCGCCGAAATTCTCCCAGCGAGAGCCACGGGTGACGTCAGAGATGTAAGACAGAACGTGCAATATAAACTCAATATGACAACAGCTCCAATTTCGCTGAAAATTCAAGCGATATGGACTAATGTAGGTTCAAATGTTACGGATCATCTGATGAACATTCGCGACTGCTCGGCCTATTCCGTCGAAGTCATAGTACCTCGCGCATTAATGATGTAAGGATTTTACAGCTCTCATCTATCCGCACGTGGGGCACATCGCATGCGATAGGATGTGTTTCCGCTCACATAATCCTCGTTGTATTTCTCCTTTATCAAGAGATAAAATATTTATCCAAATGAAATGAATATCCCCTCGATTCTACTCGCGGAGGATCTCTTCTAATCTGAGGTGCTTCTCCTGGTTTTTATTCTCGAGCTGATCTCCATGGTAACGGAAGTCATACAGTTGACATGCGCTGTTCGAAGTTTCGGCATGATACTGTGCTTTCAACATGGATGCCAATATGGATTTCTAGCAGTGCGCCACGAGGTACTAATGTCCTACATTATCCGAGACCCTGTCGAGTGAGCTATCAGAGTGTAGATGAAATATCAGGAGTTGGCCATGAATATTGTCGTATCAATTCAGATCATGCGGGGGAACTCCGGCACGTGAAATTCGATGCTAGCCTGAATAGTTCACCAAATTTTGGCGGAAGAGAATGTGAAACGAATTAGCTCAACAATTTAATTCTGATTGAGTTACAAATGTAAAAGGCTCTTCAGTACACGACCGTGACAACGAACAAAACGAATTCTGCAAACAATTTCGGATGTTATTCACCTATGTGACCGTCTGTACTACGTATCATTAAAGTGCACAAAATCAGGGATATTTCAATAGTCCCAGACTAAATGAAATGGCTTTGAGAAAAGTGAAGTGCGTACCGGTATTTAATTATACGGCGTGTGTTTTTACAGTGCTCCCATGAGCCGGGTCACGCGTGGAATCCCTGAACCTGTCTGTACAGCGGTTGGACAAGCGGCCCGGGCAAGCTTCTAGGCAAACGTCTTTTTCTCTTGATTTTTTCAGCTTACAAACTGTTTCAACAGAACTTACACAGATGTGCTCCATATAGATCAGCATGTAAACAGCTTTATTTCACCGTTGGTTGTGAAGACCGAAGAACTAGCATATTTTTTATGCCTATATTAGGGTTATATATATCTAGTCGGCCCGCTTCATCCCCTGGCCAGACGTAGGCATCTTGCCGATTATCTCAGCGTTCCAACATTTGTGCGCACCATCTTTTATTAGATGTGTCCGTGCACTTTCTCGAAACACATACACGTAGCTTCAATATTTCTTCAATAAATGCATGAAACTTGCGGTGAAACGGAGAAATTGAAGAGGTTAGAACGCTCACTGATAACACGTGAATCTGTATACTGGCTGCTGTCTTACACCTGTGACGTATTCAGCAAGAGAAATTTAAGCGTCGTTTATGCTCGTCAAATTTCACTTTTCCTAAACGGGTGACAATTTCAAGACTTGCATCTTCGGGAATCTTAAATTCCATAGATTGAGAATCCGTCGAGCAGGGTAGGGGTGTCTGGGGGTCCCTTTCAATTCAGCATATGAATTATTCACTTCTGCAATTGGGATTGTAGTGAGTAAGATTTTGGAGTTATGTTTCGTAACTCTTGTCCAATTCCGCTCAAACCGTGGATAGCTGAGATATGAGCGTTGTGTAACTAACATCTATGAGCAATAAGAAGCTGAGGCTGTGTATAGATCCTAGGGACTTATGTCGGGTCATAAGGAAAAACAACTATCCCATGAGAACCACTATCCCATGAGAACCCAACACATCGAATCGCGAATGCCAAATTGCACAATGTTTCCAAATTTAACCCTATCCGGCCTTGGGGGGGCTTTGCAAAGTGGCCCCCTACCAAACTTTTTGCGCTATCTCCGAAACTGCAAACAATTGAGTGCTGAAACTCCGTGACTTTATAGCTTATCATATTGGGGTAATTTTGAGCTTATTTGCATAACCCTCCAAGCAGAGGATCATGGGAAAATCAAGATGGCGACCGCAAGAACAAAATTGCCCCCTACCAAACTCTTTGCGCTATCTTCGAAATTGCAAAGGAATGAGTGCTGAAACTCTCTGACTTTATAGCTTATCATATTGGGGTTATTTTGAGCCTATTTGCATAACCCTTCGAGTAGAGCATCATGGGTAAATTCAAGATGGCGACCACGCGGCGCACCAAAAAAAATGATGTTTTCGTCACTTTTCTTCGAAATTTCCGCTTTTCCGCGATGAAAAGTGGGCAAAAACTATCTTATTTTACATCACATTATTATTTCCTAATTTATCGTGCAGCTTTTGCGGAGAAATTGCATAAATAAATAGCTCCCTAGCTCCAGGGGTAAGAAAACTAATTAGGGGGTGCCATTTCGCCCCCTCCGCCTGGACAGGCCCCCGAAAACCCAGACCGGATAGGGTTAAACACAACCTATGGCTTTGGAAAGTACGTTCAATTCGCTCTTTGCACGGTATGTGGTGCACCGTTTACTCTTTGACATTACTTCAGCGCCTGACGTTTCTCAGTCTGCTGCGACATGTTGTCCAAGGTGCATCCCAAAACGAACATTCAATATGCAGTCGACATGGTTCATACAATTTTCATGTCTGGGTGCGAACTAGAGGAACTCCGGACTGATACTCAAGAAGAACCAAAAATACAACAGCTACAATGCTGCGTGCACACAGGCTAGCCTGGTTACAAGTCTAAATTTTCGGAAAAAATGCGCGAGACCATATTGGAACGATCGTGATGAACTTTGGCATTATGGTGGTATATTCTTCATAGGCGAAAAAGTTATCTCCCTCAAAAGCCAGATGAGATCAGAGATATTACAGAAGATTCACAGAATACATCTGGGAGTTGTAAAAATCAGTCATCGAGTTGTTCTCTCCCTGACCGGTGATGAACGCCAATATTGAAGACATGGTAAGTTCCGCACGTGCAGTGAACTTCCAATGGGTAACAAAATGAACCACTACCAAATTTAGATCTCCCGAACAGACCATGGTTCTCAAATAGAAAGGTTTTATTCGAACACAATGGACACAATGGAAAGTTATAACTCATGAGTCACCAGTAACGATATAATCGTTTTGTTTATTGTTGTTTGTTAAGAAATGCACACAATTAGTCTAGTCACAACATATGTCAAGTTGGATAAAATAATACCCTTATCTTCCAGAGAAAATTTAGTTTAATACTAGATTATTTAGGTTGACAATCCAAGTTAGTTGTTGAACATTTTTAGAATCTATTATGAACTCCATTGATTAACGATTCAGAACGAACTCTTATCACTCCTTTGTGTGAACTCGTAAAATTCCCAACACGATAATAATGTTGCCGTAAAAATAACTTTGGCTTGAGTTGTTGGCTCCAGGGTACGTTACCTTCTCTGTTTGATATTCAAAAAAGGAGATGTAATATTGTCTATTCATTCATCGATTGCCCATGTCCTATGTCGAGAAGTTATACATGTAGGTCACATGATCGTCACATGACTGAGCACAAGCTGATGATAATACACAGCCGCCATCTTGTCCATATAGTGTTGGCTTGATTGATCCTCGATTAAGCGTCTGGAACTCCATTGATGGACCAGTTTTACCCACACTACATCATAATTGCCCGCACCCATTCTGACAAAATCAAATAAATAACATTCATAGCAACATTCAGTAAATCGACGAGCTACATGTATCGGTATAACATTCAAGAATACGGTACAGGGTGACATCCCGTTGTTGTAACTTATTTAACAATAGCAACACATGAATGTATTTCATTCAACATTTAATATCTTGATGACTAACTTATATGTGTATTTTACTTCAGTTTTCTCTTTATATAATAACATTGAACATGTACAAACATTTTCAGACAGAAATTATAAAAACAACCTAGTTCCAGCAAAGGGCAAGTTCATAAACAAATTCGGGTGATGTAGATTTACTGAGCGCCTCTCTGAGTTTACAGCGTTTACGTTTAATTTGGTCAAATTTTATTGGTCACCCGCCCAGCGTGCCTGTACGATGAGACCGATTACTATTCGGGCTAGGACGAGAGTAATAACTAGAGGTTCCGCTTTGACCCTTGAGTTGCCGCTGCGGCATGAAGCCTATGCTGGTTGTTTTTTGAGCAAAAACATACGTCTCCCCCCAACCTCCCACCTTGACTTGAATGGGCACATAATTTAAGGGAAAGTGCTATAAAATGAATGTAACAATAAGTATCTTAAACAAAGCTGCGTATCTAAAAATATTAATTGCAAAGAAGCGATTTTCATTGTATATACATGTACAAGTAGATGAACGGTTGGACGGACACCGGACACGGATGAATGCATGCACACATACACTAAAACCTGATCAAATGCGGGGGCTATCCCAATGAAGCTTCCAACAAGTTTGGTGAAATTCCATCCAATAGTTCTCAAGATATCTTGCCGACAAAGCCTGTATATACATGTACAAGCAGATGGACGGACGGACGGACACCGGACGAACGCATGCACACACACCAAAACCTAGTCAAATGAGGGGGCTATCCCAATGAAGCTTCCATCCAAGTTTGGTGAAATTCTGTCTAGTAGTTCTCCAGATATCTTGCAGACAAGCCCTGTATATACATGTACAAGTAGATAGACGGACGGACACCGGACATGGATGAATGCACGCACACACACCAAAACCTAATCAAATGAGGGGGCTATCCCACTGTAGCTTCCATCCAAGTGGAGTGAGATTCCGTCCAGTAGTTCTCAAGATATCTTGCAGACAAGGCCTGTACATACATGTACAAGTAGATGGACGGACGGACGGACACCGGACACGGATGAATGCACGCATATACACCAAAACCTAACCAAATGAGGGGGCTATCCCAATGAAGCTTTCATCCAAGTTTGGTGAAATTCTGTCCAGTAGTTCTCCAGATATCTTGCAGACAAGCCCTGTATATACATGTACAAGTAGATGGACGGACGGACAGACACCGGACATGGACGAATGCACGCACACACACCAAAACATAATCAAATGAGGGGGGCTATCCCACTGAAGCTTCCATCCAAGTGTGGTGAAATTCCGTTCAGTAGTTCTCAAGATATCTTGCAGACAAGGCCTGTATATACATGTACAAGTAGATGGACGGACGGACGGACACCGGACACGGATGAACGCATGCACACAAACCAAAACCTAGTCAAATGAGGGGGCTATCCCAATGAAGCTTTCATCCAAGTTTGGTGAAATTCCATCTAGTAGTTCTCCAGATATCTTGCAGGTAAGCCCTGCATATACATGTACAAGTAGATGGACGGACGGACGGACACCGGACACGGATGAATGCACCCACATACACCAAAACCTAATCAAATGAGGGGGCTATCCCAATGAAGCTTCCATCCAAGTTTGGTGAAATTCTGTCCAGTAGTTCTCCAGATATCTTGCAGACAAGCCCTGTATATACATGTACAAGTAGATGGACGGACGGACGGACACCGGACATGGATGAATGCACGCACACACACCAAAATCTAATCAAATGAGGGGGCTATCCCACTGAAGCTTCCATCCAAGTGGGGTGAAATTCTGTCCAGTAGTTCTCAAGATATCTTGCAGACAAGGCCTGTATATACATGTACAAGTAGATGGACGGACGGACGGACACCGGACACGGATGAATGCACGCACATACACCAAAACCTAATCAAATGAGGGGGCTATCCCAATGAAGCTTCCATCCAAGTTTGGTGAAATTCCATCCAGTAGTTCTCAAGATATCTTGCAGACAAGGCAAGGGGACGGACAGACATCCATCCAGGCAGACAGACAGACATCCATCCATCCAGACAGACAGACAGACAGACAGCACAAACACTAGATGTCTCCCCCCAACATAGTTGGGGGAGACATAATTATATAATACCTGCTATGCTGAGTTTTCCGTCTCCATTAAAATCCCCCAATTTAAAGAACTCTTCTATCTCGTCTTCTGACATCGGTTCCCCTATTTCAAGAAGGGCAGGTTTGATTTCGGCTGGTTTGATGAAGCCGTCCTTGTCTCTGTCGAATAGCTCAAACGCCTCCTGAAGTGCCTGCTTATCTTCGTCATCGAAACACTTCAAAGGGTTTTTAATGTAAAACTCCTCAAATGGAACGACAGTATCTCCTGAAATATTCGACACAACGTTGAAGGTCACACATAGGTCTCCGGTGTTAAGAAAATGGGGAAAAGATGCTTAGCCAAGTATTAGAGAACACATAGTTGAACGCGTATTGACATTTGACATTTGCATATCAGGGAAACTGCCAATTTTAAAGGTCGATACTCACTAAACTACGTATTCTATATGAACATGTGGGCATTTCCGTGACATCACTTGGGGGTCAGCATGTCTCAACATGTTTTGGTGAAGGCCGATACGTCATAGAATTGTGTGCAGTGCAGTGCAGTGAATGCATTCGCATATATACGGTATACACACACCCTGTATTATTACATATGACTACACTGTACAGATGATTTAGTATTAAAAAACATGACATCCGTGGAAAATCCACTGGTGAGTCCCCGGCACTATCTCCATCACCATATCGACAAAATGGCAAGTGGGGGAGAGTCCAGAGGGAAGAATCAGGTCCCCGACATATCTCCAGCAGCAGTACAAGTGGGGTATTCCCTTTCTCCATATTTCCTATACCGAGCACGGGAGGGACCAGCGCCATGGAAATTTGACCGAATGAGACGCCTGGACCCAGGCTTTGCCGTCATGCAAAAGTCTCAGGAGGGAAGTAGGGCTGCATATGCGCAACCTGACGAGGAACACTGTACCGTAAACAAGAGGGACTGGAGACATGGGGATTTCACCGAAAGGGACGCCTGGACCCAGGCTTTTCCGCCATGCAAAAGTCTCAGGAGGGAAGTAGGGCTGCATATGCGCAACCTGAGGTGGAACGCTGTACCGAAAACAAGAGAGACTGGAGACATGGGGATTTCACCGAAAGGGACGCCTGGACCCAGGCTTTTCCGTCATGCAAAAGTCTCAGGAGGGAAGTAGGGCTGCATATGCGCAACCTGACGTGGAACGCTGTACCGAAAACAAGAGAGACTGGAGACATGGGGAGTTCATCGAATGAGATGCCTGGACAGAGACTTTCATATGTTATTACGGTATTTAATTTGACCATATTTATACAGGGTAGCCTGTTCAATGAAGAACACCGATCTCAAAGAGGGCCCTGTTACATGCTCGGAATCATACGCAAACAATAGAAATTCATAATAATAATAAAACTATGTGGTCGTATAAATAAATATATCAATGAGCTAATAAAAGTATGATAAAAATATCGCTCAATATTACTATAATAAAACAAGCGTTAAATCATGAAGCTTTTAAAGATCTAAAATATAATCTTTTAAAATCATGCCGAGAGGATTGAGAGATCCCAGGGGGCAGGGAGTTATACAACGTGGCCCCTCTATAAGTTAACGTGCGTTTTCCTGTCACCAAATGAGTTGGGGTTAGATGCCCATCATTAGCTGCCCTGGTATTATAATGACGGTGCTCCCTAACTCGACTGTATTTACTTAAAATATGGGAAGGACAATCCCCGTTGACACATTTGTGTACAAATATGAAAATCTTGTGCCATTTAAGCTGTTTCAAGATATTATCAACGTGAGATCGCTTGTTTTCATAGATAATAACTCGCGCTGCTCTATTCTGTAATATCTGCAGTTCGGACTGAAGTGTCTGGCAACAATTTGACCAGATTGTATCACAATAGTCAAAGTGAGGAAGAACAATGGTGTTAAATACAGTGACAAGTGTACGATAGTTGAGATATTTACGAATTCGTGACAATACAGCAATACGCTGAGAGATCTTACTACTAAGTTTACTCACGTAAGATGCGGGTCAAACCAAATACCAAGATATTTTAAAGCATCAACATTTTCCAAAATCTCACCATTGACCTCAATTTCTACAGTATCAGCACTAGTTTTCGTCTTCTTTATGTTCAACGTAAGTCTATTCTGTATGAGCCATTTATTTACATTGATCATCTCCATATTTAATAGATTTGCAATTACATTAGCACCCCTGTTAGCCAAAAACAGCGTAGTATCATCTGCATACAGGACAATCTTGCAATTTTGAATGACATCTGGCAGATCGTTCATGTACATGATGAATAACGGGGGTCCAAGAATGGACCCATGAGGAACACTACAGGATACTTGTTGCGCATCAGACTTGTAACCATTTAAACTTGTAGTTTGTTTCCTATCATATAGATAATCAAGAAACCAATCACTTTCCAGTCTCAACACTCCAAAGCTGCCCAACTTTTCCACTAACAAATGATGTCCACGGTATCAAACGCCTTTTTTTAGATCTGAAAAGGTTAGGGTTAGTATTTGGGACCAAAACCTGATTGGACGTTATTCAACAAATTTTGGTCAACGAGAAATTCGTATAACTGGTACAGGACGGCTCTCTCCATAATTTTCATTATAACAGTCAGGACTGATATGGGTCGATAACAGAGAGTAACCTGGGTAGGACAGTAGGGCCGCGCCTGTGCAACCGGTAGTGTCTCAGGTCCATCCCGTTCTCGGTGTACCCGCCCCTTGCCACTATGCTGGACACAGTGCTGAAGAAAGTATCGGAGACCAGATTCTCCCCACTGAGCTCTCCACAGTAGTAGTATAAGACTAAAAGAGGTAACATTGACCTCATTGCACTTAAATGACCTCAAAAATTTGCATATTGGAGAGAAAATTCCAATTGTTACCTTTCTAGGAGGAGGTAACCCCAGATCACTATAGTTCCGGCAAAGGGCCCTGGGCATGTATTCTTCCGCGGTGATGCAGACTGGCGGTGATGCGGTCGCGGGAAAAAGCTTCCGCGGAGAAAAAGTAGTCCCCACACTTCAAATACGCTGCATGGTCCGATCGGGTCGTATGAGATATCAGTGTGAAGCATTCGTGACGGGGCATCGGATAGGCTGGGTGTGGGGTTGGAATAGCGTCATTCTGCGCATGCGCGATGGACAAAGGGTATGGAAATAGACGTTTTGGGGTCTAGGGGAGCCCCTAATGGTCCGATTGGGTCGAGTGAGGTATCAATGTAAAGCCTATGTGAGGGGGCATCCGATGGGTGGGTGAGGAGTTGGGATATCGTCATTCTGCGCATGCGCGGTAGACCAAGGGTATGGGATCTAGGGGAGCCCCTAATGGGACGATAGAGTCGTATGAGGTATCACTGTGAAGCCTATGTGAGGGGGCATCCGCCTGGACTAGTGGCGCGGGCGTTGTCAACACTCTGCGCATGCAGAAACAGGGAATTGTGGGAAAAGGGTATGGAAATAGACGTTTTGGGGTCGACATGGGCCACTATGGGTCCTATGGAGTCGTATGAGGTATCAATGTGAAGCATTCGTGAAGGAGCATCCGATGGGGTGGGTAAGACGTGGAACTGACGTCATTCTGCGCATGCGCAGTAGACCAAGGGTATGGAAATAGACGTGTTCGGGTCTAGATGGGCCACTAGTGGTCCTATGGAGTCGTATGAGGTATCAATGTGAAGCATATGTCAGGGGGCATCCGACGGGCTGGGTGAGACGTGGAATTGACGTGATTTTGCGCATGCGCAGTAGACAAAGTGTATGGAAATAGACGTTTTGGGATCTAGGGGACCCGCTGATGGGCCGATGGAGTCGTATGAGGTATCAATGTGAAGCATTCGTAAAGTAGCATCCACCTGGACTAGTGTGTCGTCCGTGTTCGACATTCTGCGAATGCGCAGACAGCGAATTGTGGGTAAAGGGCATTGGAAGGAACGTTTTGGGATCGACATAGGCCACTATTGGTCCGATTGGATCGAGTGAGGTATCAAAGTGAAGCATTCGTGAAGGGGCATCCAATCATGGGTGGGTGCATGTAAAATTAGGATTTTGTCCGAAAATATAAAAAGCGTAACACGGACTTTACCCCTTAAAATAGGGGAAAACACCTATCAACCCTATCCCAATCTCGGAGCTCCAAGAGCTCCGGAGCTCCGAGTTCCCTTGTAGCAACGCCCGCCAACGCCGAGCTCAACGCTTCAACGCCCTGGTGAATTAGCCCAAAAGCTTTGATTTTTCTAGACACTAATTCATTGGAAATGCAGTGACGTCCGTCAACGTTCGTCGGTACGCCCTAACATAACGCCTTGACGCCATGATGTAGATAGATGAGAGAACAACAACAACAAAGATGAGAGAACAACAACAACAACAAGTTTTTTCATATAGTTTATTTTCCCCTTCATCATAACATACCCACGCTGGGGGAGCCGCGCTGGGTGTGTTTACAATTCAAGAAGTCTCTTATCCAATCAGAGGCCACCATTTGGTCCTGTCATATTCGTTCTCGCTTGTTAGATGTAATCTCGGCCGTCCAATCAGAAGTCGCCGTTTCAGAAAGTTCCATCTTTGCTCGGTGTGACCTAATATGATTCTTACTCATTCATTCATCTGTCTGTATATATGTTACAAGTCTCTCGAGATAATCGCGGCCATATTTTTCCATACAAGGAAAAAACGGCCTATGGTGGTAAGCTCTCACTTCGCCCACTGCCAAATCTCCTCTCTCCTCGTGCAAAGATCACACCCGGCCAAGGGTACACCTTCAAGGCAGGTCAGGCATCGCTGGCGATGGTAGCGGGGATCCCCGGACTCTCCCCTGGTTGAACTGTAACCCACACTGAAGAAATCATCTATCATTTCCATAGTGATGGGTGGGTATCTTTTGGTAACTCTTTTGGGGAGTCGAGCGGGAACCGGCACCTGTTCGTCAATCTTCAACGATTGCTCGTCTGCCTTGGAATTGGCTGGCTTCTCCATTTGATCGGGTCTGGTACAGGTTGTGAGAATGTACATCTAACATGCGTGTTTCCGTATTTATAGTTAGAGATGGGTAGGTTTAAAATTCAAGAAGACTCTTGTCCAATCAGAGGCCGTCCTTTGTATCAGTCATATTCGTTCTTGTCCGTTAGATGTATGCTCGGCTGTCCAATCAGAAGTCGCCGTTTCAGAAAGTTCCATCCTTTTGTTCTAGTCCTGTTCTAGGCCTGGACGTCCAGGACGTCTTTCCACACCTCGTGGGGCCGCTCACCGTCAGCGTATAGGGATGTTCTACGCCACTTGGTGGGCCTATAGCGGGACTTGGTGGTGTCTCTTGTCTATGTGTTAGACGCATATGTCTGAGCATATTGTCGCGACGAGAGAGTGTCTTTTGACAGAACGGAGATGTACTCGACATGGTACCCGGTCAAAGGATGGATACAGACTGAGGCTAATGGTGTACAAACGACCTTATATGACCACTCACTCACTCACTCACTCCCTCATTCACTCACTCACTCCCTCGCTCACCCACTCACAGATCCCGAAATGGCTGCTTTCTATACTACGGCCAGACTGCGCATGCGCAAAATGATGAAAACGGAGGAACCATC
>JAVTVY010011303.1:0-51479 GCA_036873755.1 Hanleya hanleyi
AGCTCCCAAATGTTCGTGTGGGCTGCCTGGTAGGCCTGTTGGATAATGTTATTGATATCCTGCACAGACATAGGAAGTTGTACCTCTTGTTTCACAGGCTCAGGCACTTGCTGGGGTACTACTGGCTCAACCACTGACTCAGGTATTTCTAAAGGTGTTAGTCGAGGGCGTTTGGGTCGTCCAGCGCGTTTGGCAGGTGTACTCTCTGGGGTAGTGTGCGTACGTTTGCCAGCTGTACGCTCTTCGGTGGTATCCATGACTAAGATATCATCATCTACAAGGGGAATTTCAAGTAGATCTGCTAGTTCTTCATTTCCCGTCTTCTTCAGCGCCTCCACGAAGGCTAGAAATGCATAGGGGCCACAGCGCAGTAGACCGTCGATGAGAGCTCTGTTTTGTCGTGAAGGGGTGTTCTCCGCCATGATATCTTCGACACCCTGTTTCAGGAGTATGTTATCGTCCATAAGCACATCACATAATTCGCCCACATGCTGCATCTCATCAACGAGGCGAAGACGGTTCTTTTGAAGCGTGACTAGGTCGGCTGAATTCATCATGACTATGGGTTCAGGCTGGTGAGTAACTGCTACGGTGTAAAAGTCTGGTGAATTTGCACTGGTAAAATGAAATATAGTAAAAGGTTCTCCACAGCTCATACAAGTAGGCAAGCAGGCTGGCTGGCTGGCTGGCTGGCTGGCTAGAGGTGAAGCAGACTAGAGGTGAAGCAGGCAGGCAGGCAGGTAGGCAGGTAGGCAGGCAGGCAGGCTGGTCAGGTCAGGTAAGTCAGAGTGCTACACAGGATAGTGCAATGAATACACCCCTTCCCTAAAAATCGACTCCTTTTATACGTTTTTCTACAAGCCGCCATCTTAAACCCACCTCCCACCCACCACCATCCACATGCCGCCATCTTAAACCCACCTCCCACCCACCACCATCCACATGCCGCCATCTTAAACCCACCTCCCACCCACCACCAACCACAGCCGCCATCTTAAACCCACCTCCCACCCACCACCAACCACAGCCGCCATCTTAAACCCACCTCCCACCCACCACCATCCACAGCCGCCATCTTAAACCCACCTCCCACCCACCACCAACCACAGCCGCCATCTTAAACCCACCTCCCACCCACCACCATCCACAGCCGCCATCTTGACCTCCACCCACCACCAGCCACAGCCATGTCATCCCAAACCCATCACCACCATCCACAGCCGCCATCTTAAACCCACCTCCCACCCACCACCATCCACAGCCGCCATCTTAAACCCACCTCCCACCCACCACCATCCACAGCCGCCATCTTAAACCCACCTCCCACCCACCACCAACCACAGCCGCCATCTTAAACCCACCTCCCACCCACCACCATCCACATCACCCCACGTGACCACAATACTCGCTTCTGATTGGCTGACGCGTGACGTCACAAAGGTCATATGCAAATTTCTGAGGTCAACGGGTGTCGTTTGACGCTTTGTATACTACTCACATGGCCCTATTACTGAGGTTAATCTTAACGTGCATCTGGGACAATTCCACAATTGCCCGACAGCATAGGCCTACTGCATATACCCTCAAACAATCAGCGCTGTTTGCATAACTTAAATTGTTAAACCATATCATTGAAATAATATAGCAGAAAACATTGATGTGAGTTATGATATGTACACTATGACCAAAGACATGTTCATAATCTGCTAATCGGAAAGTTAAGACAATCATTACTTTGCATCAGAGAGTGTGTGACTTGGATTCAAGGGTTAAGACTTTGGAGGGAAATACAATTTTGACAGCAGAAATATGACCCCGCCATTTGCTGATTAGAGCGATAAAACAGGGCAGGCTAAATGGACCCTTTTCAATGCAGTATTTCTTGGCATGGATGTGAAAATATGAGGACATACTTTGGGTTTTTTTTGTACCTCTTGAATATTGACTATATATCACACTTGGATATAATTTGAACAAAAAATTACATGTGTAAACAAAATATGTCTAAATTTCTCTTGTCATTTCAAATCATGATCCATTTTGATTCCTCGATTAGGGGGTACAGAATCACTGCCACGGAGTGTGTTGGTGTGTCACAGCAATGCAATTCCGATTCACACAACGAAGCTGAGGTGGTTTAACGTTTATCAATGAAGAAAATCCCTGATCAACCGCCATAAAATATAATGTGAAACAAGAAAACCGGAATAGTACATTCATCAGATTGCCGATACCCAAAATGTGTTCTCATATATCTAGATAACAACGTGATGTAGAGACGCTATTTATTCGTCTTTGTACCGGTTATGCTCAGGAGAATGACATAGAATCATTATTATCTTGTGCATAGAAGGTGTTGGTCTTGAATTGAATTACCGTAAACTACATAAATGCTACCTTTCTACCATAGTACTATATATAAAAATTTGTGGTATTGTTGGGAAAATAATGTGATTCAAAAAGTTGTTTTGATCCTGGACAAGGGCACTGAAAACCATTAAAGAGATGTAAATGTATTTTCACACGTAAAGCTTGAAATCTACTGAACCTATATTATTCAATCTGTTTCCTTTAAAGTGATCGTAAACCCTCAAGTAAAGTTTCCATCAAATGAAAGACCATTGCAAACAGTGTCCAAAAATATTTATTGTAATTTTTTACGATTTTATTACACAGAGTAAACTGCAAATAAAGAATGCTATTCTATGGTGGTCTGTTGCAATCATATTTAGGTCCAGTGACGTCACACTACCTTAATACATATATTTCAAACTGTGTATGCACTTTCCAATGCTTGATTCAAGCTTAAGGTGTGTATACTTTGAGTTTCAACACAGACTCACTGTTCAAATGTGCATGTTTCATCAAAATCGGAGAAATTAAAGTGAATATGCAAATTGACTTGACACTTGTGAGTTACCATCTTCCAGATTTTGGTGAAACATGCACATTAAACAGTGAGTCTGTGTTGAAACTCAAATTATACACACCTTAAGCTTGAATCAAGCATTGGAAAGTGCATACACAGTTTGAAATATATGTATTAAGACCGTGTGACGTCACTGGACCTAAATATGATTGCAACAGACCACCATAGAATAGCATTCTTTATTTGCAGTTTACTCTGCGTGATAAAATCGTAAAATATTACAATAAATATTTTTGGACACTGTTTGCAATGGTCTTTCATTTGATGGAAACTTTACTTGAGGGTTTACGATCACTTTAATTAAAAAATTGTAAAATTAAATCGGCGATCGTTATTTATTTTTGGAATGAAGGCGCATTAGGAGACTGTTACCAACAAGTTCTGAGCTGACCTACTTTTGATAAAAATTTCTGGTGATTTTTGATGAAAATCACTGGCGATTCTGACTTGGGCGGTGCCCATCTTAATATAGGCAGGATTTCAACTGGGGGTGGGGATTTCCAAGAGTTCAGTTCGCGTTCGAGTCCTAATGCCTACTGTACTTCGTAGGTCATGTGACGTTAGTCACACTGCTCATGTTTAAATCTGTTAATGTTTATAATTAACAAATCAAATCTTTAGTTTGAACAAAGTATAAACATTAACTCGGAAGAATCTATAACAAACAATGTATTGAGATCTGCTGTGTCATTAAATACCCTAAAACAAGTTAGGCAGGCAATACCTCCTTGGAACAATACACATTACAAAGGGAGAATTCAAATCCCCTCTGAGCCTAAAATATAACATAGAATAAACCTAAACACTGATCAATGCATGGTAAAGCAAGTTACCTATACCCAGCAGTAACAAACATCACCAAAACAGTGCAAGATTCGTCTCTAAAATTTAGATTATGCTCAAATATATGACATCCGTTAAAAACAAAGCACTACAAGTTTCAAATAACTTTGCAGCTAAATCTGCCTAGTTAACACAGCAAAATCTCAACACACCGCTGCACTAAACCCGTAACAAGTTAATTGCAAATACTGTTTAACTCAACTTGAAAATAAGTAAACTTCTCTCACCTGTTTACAAAAGATAAAGATGCAGACTGCAGCTCATGTCTTCCCTCAGTGACAGTTGGAACAGAAGAGGACAATATACCATGTGCTCAGTAGTTTTGAAGGCAAAATCACATGACCTCTGTGTAAACAGATGGGGCTCTGTACAGGGGGAGACCCATATATTTACTTTAAACTAGTAAACAATCAGAGACTAAACTCATCAGTCTCTGAGGGGTTACACTTATAATTGTTTTCATATACAGTTATCGATAGTCACATAAATCTGTATTATGACCAGAGGGAGTTTGTGATATTGTATGCCATTTGAGGGTCTCACACGGAAACTTTACTCTGCGCCCTGACTGTCACCAGAGCCGCCATCTTGGATTACATTCCTGGCAGAGCTTGAATCAACAATATAATGTGGGAATAAATATCTAGGCCCCGATCCTTCCATCTAAGGCCATGGCGCATCTCGAAAGCCAATTCTGTTAGGGTTAACGGGCAGCACGGAGATGCAATGGACAGCCGTCGGAGTTATTCTGTTAATGAACATCATCACGGAGTTGTTGCGAACAACAGTTGAGTTGGTCATCAGCACGGAGTAGCAGTTAACAGCCGCCAGAGTTGTTCTGTTAATGGATATCAGCACGGAGTTACAGTGAACAGCCGCCAGAGTTGTTCTGTTAATGAATATCAGTACGGAGTTGCAGTGAATAGGCATCAGGGTTGTTCTGTTAATGGTCATCAGCATGGAGTATCAGTTAACAGCCCTCAGAGTTGTTCTGTTAATGGACATCAGCACGGAATTGCAATGAACAGTCGTCAGAGTTGTTCTGTTAATGAATATCAGCACGGAATTGCAATGAACAGTCGTCAGAGTTGTTCTGTTAATGGATATCAGCACGGAATTGCAGTGAATAGGCGTAAGGGTTGTTCTGTTACGGGTTATCGGCATAGAGTATCAGTTAACAGCCCTCAGAGTTGTTTTGTTAATGGGCATCAGCATGGAGTTGCAATGAACAGTCGTCAAAGTTGTACTGTTAATGGATATCAGCACGGAGATGCAATGAACGGTCGTCAGAGGTGTTCTGTTAATGGATATCAGCACGGAGTTACAGTGAACAGTCGCCAGAGTTGTTCTATTAATGGATATCACCACGGAGTTGCAGCGAACAAGCGTCATAGTTGTTCTGTTCATTAGATTACCGCTAGACGTCAAAATAAACAGAGAAAACATGAAAACTGATCATTTGTTCGATCATGCTGGCGGAAATTGGGAAAATCTAAAGTATGGAGACTGGAAATAGTGAGAATATTCGGGTCGATGGTTATGATAAATGAAATAAGAACGTTAAACGTTCTACCAAATACCCCAGGTCCTGCACACGTTGCCTGAATAGATCTGTTGTCACCGTTATCGATATCTGAACGTTATCGATGCTGTCATGATCCTTTCAAGACATCCAATATTTTTCTCATCAATCATCCTACAGACATGCATACATACATTCATACAGACATGCATACATACATTCATACAGACATGCATACATACATTCATACAGACATGCATACATACATTCATACAGACATGCATACATACATTCATACAGACATGCATACATACATACATACAGACATGCATACATACATACATACATACATACATACAGACATGCATACATACATACATACATACAGACATGCATACATACATACATACAGACATGCATACATACATTCATACAGACATGCATACATACATACATACATACATACAGACATGCATACATACATTCATACAGACATGCATAGATACATACATACAGACATGCATACATACATTCATACAGACATGCATACATACATTCATACAGACATGCATACATACATACATACAGACATGCATACATACATTCATACAGACATGCATACATACATTCATACAGACATGCATACATACATTCATACAGACATGCATACATACATTCATACAGACATGCATACATACATACATACATACATACAGACATGCATACATACATTCATACAGACATGCATACATACATTCATACAGACATGCATACATACATTCATACAGACATGCATACATACATTCATACAGACATGCATACATACATTCATACAGACATGCATACATACATTCATACAGACATGCATACATAAATTTTCACAGAATTTTGTTCCATGAACAGTTTATCATTGAGAAAAAAAGTTTCGCAACTGGACACAAAGGAATGCCGATTGGATATGATGGCAGGAGAAAAAATTAAACTGTAAGAACTTATCGGTGTTGGATTCTAAGGAAAATGCACTCAACTTGAATTGAGGTGTGAGAAAGCAGCTGTTGTGATCGTCATTGTGAATCCCGTTCAATAACCAGCATCTAGAAAACTCTTGATTAATTGGTTACGTAAACATTGATCAAAAGAAACGAGCAGTTCAATGTCACGTCGCTGAAATGATCGCCACGTTTATTCCTAGAAATATTGTCTACGTGTTATAACAGTATTTGTTAATGGTGACTCGTTCCCATTTCTGGACATCCTTCATCCCTTCATGCTGCTTGTACTTTCGTCCATCAGGTCAATTATCACGCATAGCTTCGTTACACGGGGATCGATCGAGAGTTCGACATATTCGCTGTGACAGTATTTCATAAACATAGAGCTCATTATTATCTCGCCAAGAGAGGTGGACGAATCCCACTTTCCCAATGTAAGTCCTAGACAATAGGTTCGAACAGGCGAATACAGGTGCATTGACGCATGTTAAGGACGAAAATGGCTAGAATCGTTTACACGCCGGAGAAATGCACCAATTTTTTTAATGAATATTACATATGGCATGAGGATACGGAAAATCCTAAGCTCCAAAAATCCTGACAATAAGGAGCCCAATATAATGTCATCGCAACGTCATTGTGTTAACTTGTATAATTCCACCGCATCAACCTGGATATTTTGGCTATCTTCCAGACTAGGGAGATTAAACTCCCTACACTATATCTTCGGGTCGAATACTACCTGGGGCCGATTTCAGGAAACGCCACTTGAGACAATTTTCGACTTGTTTACGAGTGTACGAGTGTACGAGTTTCAACCTGAATAACTAATAATCCACAATGGTGAAAATCAAAATTAAATAGCAATAAACTTCGAATAAATGTTAATAAATAATGCCAGCAGATTATGTCGCTTATTTGGCTGTATTTCCCTGTGAACATTGACATCAGTCCGTGTATTGTATTACTCATACATTTGCCGAAGTTCTGAAGTGTATAAACAACATACACATTGCCAGTATATGTCTATTATGTACTGGACAAGACTGTCATCCTTAAGTGATACTAGGAGAAGGGTATGCATTATCATGCGATCTCCATGGACAGATTATTGACTCTTGGATAGGAGTCGAAGCAATTCTTGAGATGCTACGTCTTTCCCATTTATCACCAAGATTGTTTTCGATGTCAGCTCAAAATCTAAGTAATACAGTTTATCGGTGCATCTCAAATTTATACATTAAAAATTGGTCGTTAGGCGTGAAAATTCCAAATCTTCAAAAATCTATTTTAGAAAATCCTATTCAATTTCACGAACCTATTCAGGTAACAAACTTAGAACTTACCAGATTTTTAAATCACGTTCCGTTCTGGAACCATACCTTCACTCTGTCTACAGTTCTGAACATCAGAGAGGGTTAATAAACTCGTTTTCGGATAAGTGCGCGTGGTCTCAGTACTGAACGGGGCAGATATTGTAACGTGGATATTATTGATAGGAAATTTAGTTTTGTGATGTAATTGAAGATGAAGTTCATTTCTTAATTAGATGCCAAGCTTACGCTGATATTAGATTATCTTTATTCACTAATGCTGAAATATCAGTAAACTTTATCACTTTGTCAGATGTTGGCACATTTATATGGTTACTAAGTAATGAAAATCATACATTAACCTGTGCTTTGGCAAAATTTATATATGAAGCAGCGAATATACATTGTAAAGGAAAATAATTCACCAAATTAAAGTGCCTCACACTCAGATATATAGCTTGGAAACCATTACCGTAATTATTATGATTTGTGTATGTTGTTGCTAAATCTTTATTCTTCTTGCTGGAGGGGTGGGTAAATAATTATCAAGCAGGGATCTGTCTATTCATTGATTGGGAGGTACATTGTTAGCAAAGCCTCAATGCTGTTGTAAACATTAATATTATTATTATTTTTAATTCAATTGTATGCTCTTTATAGGGCGCTGAGATCAGCAATATAAATTCTATTCTATTCATCAGGACGTCAGACACAACCAACACAACCAACACGTCCATATTATACGACGTGATCGTGATCAGACTTTGACGTCACAGGTCAGAGGTTACAAGTATTGACGTCCAGCCCGGTGGTCTGATGTGACGTCACAAACCAGCGTCAAACAAGGGCAGATAAACGATGTGGATTTCATTTCTAAAATTGGTGGGATTTGAGATACCAATTTTGAAGCACTTTTTTAAAGCTACTAGGAAACAAAATACTTCAAATAAAACCAAACGAGGTAAATAGACTGATAGTTACAACATCAGCTAACCTATGGAGAGCATAAAAAGAAAAATAAGAAAACCTTTGCATTTCACCTTTAATACGTTTTTCACCACATCTGTTTTATTGTGTTAAAAACTCCGATTTTATGTTATTTTATTTGGCTTTTCTGTATGTTTGCATGCAAAGTGTACTGTGGTATTTGATAGAACCTTTAATAAATGCAATTACACATTGCTGCAACAAGTATAATAGGCGGTATATGTGTATATAATAAACAAGAGATACCCGGATACTGATGAATCCGAGATCTATACGGACCCGATGATTTACCGATTAAAGGAAAGGTATCAGTTGGGAATAGTTGTCCGTTTGCTATCTTTTAACTAAGACCTGTTTTCTTAACACACGGTGTGAGTGAATACGATTTAACGTCGCTTTCAACGATGTTTGAGTCATATCACGATTTCAACACGGATTATGAATTGTATTCAGTGTGGAAAGGCGCTGCGAGTCAGTCCTAATTTTCTAGGACTGTCATCCAGCAGATGTACGGCTATATCAAGGCTTCAACTATGGTAAAATGTATAAGGCTCCTTGGTGATTCTTGAATGTGACGGTTCTACGTAGCTCTGCCTGTAATATAGTATATTCTCTGCAGGAATATGTTTCACATGTGTTTATCTCGGCAGAACAGTCTTACCGTGATACCGTAAAGAAGAGATGTGGTCGATACGGACGCTCACCTGTGCGGTACGTTTAAGTATGTTGTCATCAACATTATTGACTCGTCAAATTGCATAAAAGCTCTGGGAAATACAAATTGCAGTTGATGTTGATACTCAGCCATGGCCATTACAGCAGCTGTGATAGTAGCATTCATGAATCTGATAGTCACTATCTGGTCTGAACAAGGAGAGAAAAATCTGTATATCTTGGGTTTGTTCCCGATGGAAGGTTCATGGGCCGGCGGTAAGGCTTTCCACAGTACGGCTGAGTTAGCCATTGATCATATCAACCGGAGACCGGATATCTTACCTGGATACAACCTCTACATGATATGGAACGACACACAGGTATTTTTTTTGCTGTTTTAATCTGTAGAAAAGTTCGGGACCTGAAGCAGGACTCCAACATGGACTTTATAATGTAGCAAATCCGTGCCCATTGAAGACTTCCAAAACACATAGATATCTGAACAGCTGTACAATATTCTTTTGCAAACATACTCCATATTTTGTTCAAGTATAACTGACAGTATAACTAGAAATAAGCATTTAAGGAGAACGACCAAGCGATCCTCCGTGTTTTAAAATTGCATTCATATGAAATAATGTGATTACATTTTGTCTGAATATTTCAAAAAATATCATCTGTTCACGTCTCAAAAACTAATCTAACATGTATGTGTTGAATCTGAAACGAGGATTAGCCATGGTGATGGGAATCTATATCCTACGCTGATATGGGGAACCTCGATTTTATTTTCATTAACCCTACCAGGCCTGGATGGGGGGAGGCATTATTTTCTACCCTAGTAGTATATAAAGGGGAAATTGGGTCCTCTTTATGCAAATGAGATGACGTCATCGATGACGTCACAGAGCTCTCGTCCAATCAGAAGCCATCAACGGTCAAATCCAGGTCAAAGGTCACATCCGGGTCAAAGGTCACACCCGGGTTCAAAGGTCAAAGGTTACTTCCGGTCACGTGACATGTAATCTTCCGCGGTCTGGCGGTGAGGCGGCCAGAAAGTAGTCCGGCGGTGCTGGGGTTCGGCCAGAAAAAGTAGTCCCAGGGCCATACGTTGCTTTTCGCCTATGACGTCACATCCGGGTCAAAAGGTCACACCCGGGTCAAAAGGTCACTGTGGGGTGACAGCCCGGAGTTATCTGCCCCTAGTGTTTGCCACCAGGGGAAACGAGGGACCTGGCCATATAGAGAGAGAGAGAGAGAATTAGGGTTTAACGTCGCATTCAGCAATATTTCGGCTATATAGCGACGATCAAACAAAATTCCCTGGCCATATATACCACGGTCAGTCATCAAGGTCAATACGACCGAATTAGCTCTTTTCAAATGGTTAACTACGGTATACAAAAGAACCCAAACTCACAATGTTGTATGAAAAAACACATTTTATAACAGAGAACACAACATATATACAACAGTTATTTCCCTTATTATAACAGTCCAGTGGAATATCCGCAGTGTCAGCTTTAGCGTTTATACAACATATATACAACAGTTATTTGCCTTATTATAACATTTCAAGTCCAGTGGAATAGCCGCAGTGTCAGCTTTAGCATTTATAGAACATATATATACAACAGTTAGTTCCTCTTATTATAAACATTAGGGTCCAGTGGAATATTCGCAGTGTAAGTTCATATTTATCACTCTAAATGTCCAGATACGTTGTAGTCACACCATCGGAGAGCACTTTGCGCTTGGGGTAGAAGTACGTGAAGCTCCTGGGTATACTAGCGCATATGGTTCTCGATGATACGAAAACCTTTGTTGGTCCCACCGGCACTGGTCTGGCTCTGGAGTACATCAAGGTATAGGGCTTTGGTGATGTTGGTGTCGCGTCGACTGACTCCTTTGCAGCTGAATTTGTTGTTGTCTCCACCATGGCAATAGTATGTTTTCGAACACAAAGCGATCATGGCCTCACCGCTCCATTCTAACTTGAAGAGGACGGGCGTCCGCTTGTCGTAGGTGTAGTGGTCTTTTCTCGGTAGCCATTCATCTCTTTCCGCTTCATACTGGGCTCGTAGTTCTGGTTTCACGAGCGATTCCCAGTCCGGGTTGGAGACGGCCATGTATGCCGAATCGGTGTCCATTTCCATCAATTGCCAGTCTGATTGGTTGAAATACACTCCCATGAAATCGTATATGAATTCCAGCATTCGCAGTTTGGCCAGTTGGTACACCATGCACCCGATTTGTGGCGGTAGGTTATATGTTATGGTCTTTCTGGCTGAAGTCACTTCGTAGGTGATGTCGTCAATCAGCTCCATGCGTCGGAATAGGGGTGAATTCAGGCGTTTGCGGGCTTGTTTTGTGGTACAAATGTTCACGGTGACGTGGCGGTCCTGATTGGTTACCGATTTTCCATATCCGCTGTTCCCGAGTAATTTCATCGTTTCCGCGATGATGGCTTTACTGGGGACGGCGTCTCCTTGGCGACGGGCGGTGGTCACGTCGTTCGCGAACTTCTCGAAACAAGCCTCGGGGGTGAATTCCATGACTTGGTATATTTCGGTAATTTCCAGTCCGTGCCTCATATACCACCGTAGTAAAGGAGTACCCAGCAAGATTTTTTTGCCCCAAATGCTACCGATCAACATACGCCGCGGTCGTGTTAGGTAGTCGTGTTCTTCAGCGTATGCGCGCATATGGTCCCCGATATCATCTCGACTCACCTCGGTGTTTTTGAAGATGGGTGGACATTCGCCAAACGTGTCTTTCAAGTGGTCAGGGACGTGCAGATCACATTCCACGAATCCGTAGAGGTCTCCCGTCTCAACTGTGCGTAGGATGTCGGTCATGGTGATGACAGTCCGGTAATCCAGCAGCCGGTCGTGGGCGTGTAGGAAAGAATATAACCCAGGTTGACGGCGTTGCATGTGGTGGAACTCACATTCCCATAGTTGTATATAGGCGTAGCCCAGTCCACGTATGTAGTCACCATTCTGCTGTACTTCTTGACGTAAGGCGGCCGGGGTCAGTCCACGGCGCTCGTTATAGCGCCCTCTCGCGAACGAACACTCATGGCCGTGCCAATAACAGCCGTGGAACTGGAACACGGTCGGTATTGTATTGATGATAGCAAATCCGTCCACGGGAAGGCGCCGATCTCCAATCCGTTTTTCAGTGTGGTTGTCTTGGTGACGGATAGTGCCGCCTCGTCGCTGACTTTCCCAATCCAGCCATTGTTCTGCTTGATGTTTTGTAGATCGTTGGGCTTTGAATTCCCGCCCCTCAGAAAGCCACCGCGTATAATGACCGGCCGGCATGGGTTGACTCAAACACGATAGGTAGAGGGCATTGGCGTCAAATCCGATGATTTTCCGACACAGTTTTCCTCAGCTCAATAATGGATACGAGTCAGCTCTTTCTCATGGTACCGATGGAATATAATACTCGGGCCGCCCACGATATTTCCTTTCAAACAGTCAAACATGTCGGCATCTTTCTGTTCGATGAGAGCGAAGAAAGTGGGTAAATCTCGGTAGAAGGCGGCCATTTTGTCGGTAGCGTCCAGAAATGGGACGACATCCAGATTGTTGTAATAGACGAGGAAATCCCGGAGAGTTTGCATACCTTCACGGACCCACACATGTTGCAGTTCGATATAGAGGGTGTCAGATAATCTTTCTCCTTTGAGTTCGTTGTAGAAGGCCTCCTGGGGTGGAAGTTGTGGTTCGTCCAAACGATCGAGACTCGTCATGTAGTTGTATGGAAAGCAACTTGTCCTCTTCGCGCAGTCGTAGGCTTTCACCCACTGGTCATAGCTGTAATTCGGCGCCAGGTAATTCCGTACATCTAAGAATCGCAGTGAAGTCGTGGATAGAGCGACGTGGTTGTTCGTCTTCTTAATGATGAATTTCACATTCCCGGCTTTGGCGAGATAGGGGTACAAGAATTCTTTGATTAAGTTCAAATCATACCGTCCCGAGTTAAATCCAAGCACGGGTAATTGACTCATGTATTCCAACAAACGCAGTTTCAGTTTCTGCGCGTAGGGTTTCGGTGGTTTGCGTTCCTCGTCCTCGCTTTCGTCTTCGTCGTCGGTATCGTCTTCGACCGATGTCGGAATACGCGCATCAAGTGCCGCTAATACATCACGGTAGGTAGTCGAGGCGAGATGTGCCGCACTGGCTTGACTGAGGGTTTCCAGGTAGTCCATCATTCGTGTAATCAGTTCATGGGGGTCACCGTTAGAGACGAAACACACCGGAGCGGTCTCATACCCGGGCACGTTGGTGTGAATACTCACACTCAAGGGAATGTGACGCTGGGTCCATTGAGTTTTGGACGATACCTTTTCCATGGGTTCTAATAGGGCTTCAAAATCATAGCAGGCTCGGTACGGGAAATAACGGTGGTTCATGGGGACGTCAATACCTTCATCTGCCTTCAAATATGGTGACCGTGTTGTGGAATACCCCGCCGGGGAATTTTCGTTTGCTCGTCTGGTCACAGGTTTTCTCGTGACGGTGTAAGTGGTTGGACTGGTCAAACACGCGATGGCATTTATTACAACTGTATGACTGGGCATACCTGTTTATGTCCGTGATGTACGAGAAATGCCCACCCGTGTCCGTTTGGTACAAATTCAATTTCATGGTTGTGTCGTATTTCCCCGCGGAACGATGTACGAGTCGGGCTGTGAGTTGTGGGGCGTCATTGTCATCATCTACGTGTTGGGCTAGACTGTACACGACAATATTGACGTGGAATAAATTTTCCACTACATCCAGTTGTGATAACGGGACCCCGCGGAAGTGCTGTTTTTCCATGTTCTTTTCACGTAAATATTCTTCCCAATAGCAGTTGTCCAATTTATCACAATGTTTGGGTGGACGTTTGTTGAGATGGATAGCCAGGCAGCGAAATAAACATTTCCGATCGGTGTACGGCCCATTGTTTCCACCTACTAAGGCGTACATGCCTTCTCTGTGTTTCAACCAGTCCGGGAGATGGATGGGGGCGCCGATAGGGTGGTCGATCATTTTAGTTACGTAAAACGTAACATTGGTCGTCATCTCCACTTGCCATTTGTTGTTGGGGCGTTGTTGTCGGGCCCATTCCAAACTATCCAAGCTTTCTAGTTGATCCAGTATCGTGTCCAGGGACGGGCGATCGGTAATGGTGAAAGGCTGCTCGAACATCAGGGTATTGTTACTGGGGTAAAAGTACCGGAGCTGGTCTGTCTCCTTATGCCGTAATAAATATCCAAAAGTGAGATTTAATTTGAACGCTGTGGCTTGGTCCTCGAAAATAGTATAGGCGTAGTGGAGGAGACGGATGTTTTCCTCTAACCGAAAATTGTATAAGTCCAGTATCGGTCGATGTCGGTGAAAACAGTGCCGGATAGTAGGCCAATGCCGTTGGTAAATTGTACGCACAGCTTGTCTCGGTAGTAATTCTATAGGCGCTTCGTCAGGATCTGTGGTAAAATTTCCCCTCAACAGTGGGCGAACAGGCGAACGGTGATCGTTGCATGCTCGGAATGGACAGTACTCTTCCACTGTTTGTATTTGTGTAGATTGTATTCGTATTATTGCTTAAGAGGGCTTCGCCTAGACTTTGAGAAAACGGATACAGATCTCGAAAACTGTCCCTTTTTATAGAAAAATACCCGCCCATGCTCTGGAAAACCCCCGACGATCGACCAACGTATTTTTCAGCCGTCAATCACAGACGCGCAAAATCGGTGTCATGCCAACGTACGCGATGACCTTTAGCGACGTACACCAAACGTACCTACTGGGCTATTGTTTACATTCTGTGAGCGGTCTCATTTAAAAAAAAATGTATAGTTTTCTTAATTAAAAAAAAAATGTTTTGATCCCATATAAGTATGTGTTCGATGCAAATGGGTCGGGGAGAGAAAGATTTGATTTTATGGTCAAGTGTACATATTCTTGTTTGGCAGATCGTATTTAATCAAAAAACACGGGGAACCTTCTCCACAGAGTAGGCATTTTACACAAAAAAAAATAATAAAAAAATATCTGAACCCATGGGGACTAATAAACATCATCTATGGTGTTGTACCATGTTATTATGAGCATGACTCTAGCATTCGTGCGACCCCAGTGTCGAGCGTTTATTGTCCAGTTTGCACAAACAGACAAAGAAAATTGGCGGTCACACAACGTTCGTCCTACGTATGCTGACCGACAGAGCATGACGTCATCGGGGACCAACATGTGGTCTTCCGTGGTATGAATGAATTAGATACATACACCCGCCCGTTATTTTCATATAATTTTGCATGGTACAATCACTTGCAAAAGGTTGAAATCATCTGTGCAGGTCTGTTTGTGTAAGATTATGAAAAATGGCGTCCCAGGGGCCAATTTCCCCGGATCCTGGCTGAATTCAGATCGTAGCCCCATCTATACACTCTGACGCAAGGGAGACAACTCGGACTACACCAACCCTCTTGTAGGTGAAATTGCCCGGTGATGTCCCCTGATTCGCACATTTGCATCTATTTTGCCTGTATGGGGTATAGGGGTGGTCATTTGTGGATTTTACTATGGGTTGTGGGGTTCTTCGTCTCACCATGAACAATACGATGGGAAAAGCTATGAAATTTCGGATAACATTTATATCCAATTATTTTGATGATGACACTTTCTCAGTAAAGCACAAATACTAGTGCTGGATGGGTCAGTCCCGTGCGAGACTCGAACCCGCGTCCTCAGATTTTGCGTCCTCGCACGGGACTGACCCATCCAGCACTAGTATTTGTGCTTTACTGAGAAAGTGTCATCCTAAAAATAATTGGATATAAATGTTATCTACTTTCTAAATGGCATTAGTATATATATAATATCGGCTTTAGGAGCTGTGCCATTATATGTCTATCAGAGGGGTAGTAAATGTACGTAATCTAGACTCCGATCTCCGAACTTCCTCTTTCATGGTGGCCGAGTGGTCTAGGCCGCTTGCATTTACTGCTGGCGATTTGGTGCCAAACTCTGAGGACGCGGGTTCGAGTTTCGCACGGGACTGACCCATCAAGCACTAGTATTTGTGTTTTACTGAGAAAGTGTCATCCTAAAAATAATTGGATATAAATGTTATCTACTTTCTAAATGGCATTAGTATATATACTATACATGTAGTTACAGAAACATTGAGATCGCCAAACACCGAATATTCAGGTGGAAGCCTCGGGCCTGAGTGATACACATCTATGCCGTTTCCAGTCCAATGAGAATCGTTTACTTCGTCTTGCAAAATTATCAGAAATAGTGGCAAAAAAGTTCAAGAGACATTCGTATTACATAGGAATACGACAGGTTAGTTGATAAAACTCCATTGTCGTGGTATATACGTCTACACGGAAAAGGGAATAAACGTGTTTCACTTGTATTTTGAACACCCTCTGGGATCATCTCACCCTTCTATACCATAAAAAGGAGCCGTGTGTACCTGCATCCGTTCTTTCGTTCGTGTCACTGGCATTATGGAGTATGAGCCACTGCAGTGGTAATGATATGTTAGAAATGGTGCCCTGTGGATTTGGGAGATGAGAAAGCTTTAGAAGACGGATAATATGCAAGTGCTATTAAATGCCCTTGGGAATTCTACACATATTAATAATAATAACGTTCTTGAAGTACACTCTGTTGTACGACAGGAGTAGTATCCTTGGGAGTAGTATCCTTAGGCCCTTGGGCAGTTCACAACTCATATCGCTCAACAAATTCATGACGACCATATAGTGTTAAGAATTTGACGACGTCAATATCATGTTGTCTATCTATCACCATATTGTTGTCTGGATAAAGGATTTATAAATATCCTATTGTATCGATATTGATGCAAATGTATTACTTGTCTCACTTTTTGATTATGTAACAGTTCAATATATACATGTACACTATAAAATAACATATTTCATTCGTATTAAATCTACGTCATTCATAAATATTTACAATAATACTTGTACACCAAATAAATGAGTGAGTGAGTGAAGGATTATGAGTGAGTGAGTGGGTGCGTTACGAGTGAGTGATTGAGGGGTGAGCGAAGGTTGAACGGTTGAGTGAGTGATTGAGTGAGTGAGAGTTGAGTGAGGGAGAGGTGAGTGGGTGAGTGAGGGATGAGAGTGACTAGGGCTGAACGAGGGGAGAATGACAGTGACTGAGTGAACGAGTAAGTGAGCGGTGGTTGAGGAATGAATTAGCGAGTGAGGGGTGAGTGAGTGAATGAGTGAATGAATGGTTGAATGAGTGGTAGAAGCTAGTGAACCAGAAAGTGAACGAGGAAATGGGATGAGGGGTAAGAGAGTGAGTAAGTGAGCGAAGGGGAACTGACTGAGTGAGCAACTAAACAAGAATTAACTACATGTGTAAGCAATAAAATAATTAAGAAAATACTTTCAAGTTTCCGAATTATCACTGTCCGGCTGTCCGTCATAAATATTTACGATATTACTTGTACACAAAATAATGAGTGAGTGAATGAGTGAGGGGTGAGTGATTGAGTGAGGTAGGGATGAGTGAGTGGATGAGTGAGGGATGGGTGAGTAAGGGGTGAGTGAGTGAGAGGTGAGTGCGTGCCGAGCGAGAGTGGAAGCGGGTGAGAGGTGTGAGTGAGTCAATGAATGAGTGAGCGAATGAGGGGGGGGGGGGGGGGTTAGTGGGTGAGTTAATAAGCCAGTAATTAACTACTTTCAAGGAGCAAATAATTATATTTAGCATTCAAATTTCCAAATGATCACTCTCCGAGCATCCCGTTTTCTGAATTTGCGTTTGATACTATTCGTCATAGTTAATATTATTTACATTGACCGTCTCTTAAGTTTTGCTGTGAATATAATCATTTATCTATTTTAACTCTACGAAGGCGTGTTTTTGATATCTTTTCGATAAGCCTTAATGCATCCGGGTATTTTCGTACGTTTTGCAGTTCGATTTCATAAAAGCCTCCTTCGATAGGCTAATCTATTAAATAGACCAGCTTGTGTATATTCATCTCAGTATATCGAAACTTATGCTGAACTCTGTCCAGTTTACGTGATAATCCCTTTGGAATGCATATCCAGCTTGCGCAATTACCACAATATCCCCTAATCGAAAGCTATTGGGGCGCTTTGGTACATTCTCCTTTTATCGTTTAACTCGCTTTACACTAGCAAATCATTTTTCTTGTTCACTCCTATCGGTGCTTTTTGATTCAGGGACGTGTGATGACGATGATTGTGGTTGAGTACAATATCTTGTAATACCTCCTTATAACGATATGTATGTTTGTAAGTGAACTGTCTATATATACCATTCTTCATAGTTCTGACAGTTCTTTTGGCCTAATTAGCTTTGTTCTCTTAAGCGTAACCTAATTTTGACACCCTTCTTCTTTAGATGGTGGTCACCCATCTATTCTTGTATTCACTGCCTTATCGAATGTGAGAAGTGTGGGTTGTCTCCCTTCTTTGAAAGCCTCCTCTTATCTCCCAATAATGAATTGCTGAGATTTGTTCTATTGAAGTACTCCCATAAGCATCTGGAGACGATATCGATATCCAACCGCAGCAAGCTTATTCCATATTACCCTCGGCCATTTTGGCCTCGGGGTATTGTCGGTGCCATGTACGTCCGTCCGCCCGTACGTCCGTCCGTCCGTCCGTCCGTTACCGCATTTTAGGCAAAACCGCTTGAGACACAACCACCAAATTTTGTACACTTATTTATCTAGTGCTAAATCAGACGCCTATCGAAATTGGTTTCCTTCGGCCCATATTTTACAGAGTTATGCCCCTTTACAGATATAGTAATTTATATTTCTGTCCTATATGATTGAATGTAACCAACTATATCTACAGAACTGTGTTCGATATAGCTATTATATTTTATTTATATTGTTGTATTCTAGAAGCCAACATGCCCCTTTTCGGGTGCAGTTATCTTTGATTGTGTGACCAGTTATATATAATTAACTGTGTTTGGTACAGCTACGAAATTATGAAGAATTTTTTTTATCCAGTTATATTCTAGATACCTACAAAAAAAAATAGTTGTCTCGGCCCGTATTTTAAGGAGTTATGCCCCTTTCGGATGTAATAATCTCCGATTTTGTGATCTGTAGTTGACCGTACAAGTTATATCTGAAGATCCGTGTTCAGTACAGGTGCTAAATTTTGGAAACTTATTTATCTACTTGTATTCTTACCCCTGGGCCATTTTGGCCTCAGGGTATTGTTGTCGCCATGTACGTCCGACCGTTACCATACCGCATTTTAGAAAAAACCGCTGGAGACACAACCACCAAATTGTTAACACTTATTTATCTAGTGCTAAGTCAGATGCCTATCGAAAGTGGCTCTCCTCGGCCCATATTTTACAGAATTATGCCCCTTCCCGGTATATTAATTTCGGTTTCTGTCCTATATGCTTGAATGTAACTAACTGTATCTGCAGAACTGTAATACTTAGCATGCTTAATTCTATACTACATAAACTGATCTGTTGATACATCCCTACACTGCAAATTGTAAATTACCTTTAGCTTGATCATTCCAAATAGTTCTATCTCTTCCCCAATTCACACTACACGTGGGTCTAAATCACTTGGGGAAAGCCGACGGGTTTTGATTAGATCAATCTCATATTTATATTTAGCTGTGTTAGACACATCAAGCAGATCTGTATCCAAAAATCATCGATAGCAGTTATCATAATTTTCTCATTATAGAGGGTTCGTTACCTTTCACAAGCAAAAGAAAAAAACAAAAAAAACATGCTGGTCTTGTATATCGAGCATATCCGAAAAATCACATATTTTTACCATGTCGTTTTTTATATAATTTTATTCGTATGAATGAGAGAATCAGAGAAATAACATGGAGTTTGATAGGATGTCAAAGTTCAGTCTAAATTGTTCACCCAACATTCTATCCTGAAAAAAAAATTGCATGGTGAAACTTCAGTTTCTTTGCTTGTATTTTACCGCATATATTACTGATTGAACTTAGTCACAAAAAATGGTTCCTTCAAAATATCTGGTAACAGAGAAAAGTGTCAAATTCGCATGTTCAAAAATATGAGAATACCGCAAATTCAAAGTGTAGATAGGCTGGAAATCAAGTGTACATTTGAGTTTTTCATTCAGATAGCTGAAATTTTAACTATCGATGAGAGTTGTGAGGAATATATTATCCATGCTCAATTGATATAAATTCTAATGTGTCTATAAATATGAGTTTTGTGAGATATATCTGGTGACTTCCGGTAAAATGTATGTGATGAATCCCCTTAAATGTATATCGGATGTGATCACTCAGCCATTGTTTCAGATCAGATAAGGGTATGTTATACCCATACTCCTTCAATATCAAATGGTCCGGCGAACGATGCCGTGTTTTGAGTTTTTAACAGACACGGGATAGGTAATCCTTCCATTCTTTCACATCCATGATTATCTCGAGGAATGACGTAAAAGCATCGACCTAGTTATTCGTATACAATGTAGTATAGGGAAGGCTTGAATGTGGACATAGTTTAAAATAGCCATTCATAACAATCAACACTTCACCGTATGAACATTTATTTATCGACCTGCCTGAAAGTCGAAGATTGAAGAAAAATGTTCACGGAAGTGCTACATCGACAACTAGTAAACCGAGGGAGATTGAAAGGTTGTACAGATGATGGGTCCACTCTGGTTTAAACGGAGATAAAATGGCAGCCATCTGCAACATATTCTTGTCAATATCTTATTTATCTGAGACAGTCAGGAACTTGGTTCTAGTGGTTACACCTATATCTGTGAGATCACAAATGAGGGTCAATGCATCAGATGGTGCCACAATATAATTCATCTATTATTTATCGATGAACATGTATCCCAGTTGATTCTTCATGACTGTCTCATCTGTATATACTCCCAGTATTCTGTATAAGCAATCCAATTTTAGACTACATGAACAAATTCAGGAACACATGCTTGAAAGTTTCCCTTTCCCCAATTTTTTATTAACATTTTGGATAAACGCCAGCCAGACTAGGAAGTGTCTCCCTTACCAACTTTTTCCGACCGTTGATAGTAGAACGTTTATCGTTTAACTTCAAGAAATGATGATGACATGTAACCATAACAAATTTCTCATAGTAACAATTGAAAACATTTTCTTTCATAAAAAAGAAGAGACGACCATATGTGGTTCAACCGTCTACCATGGCAGATTTAAATTATTACTATATGCTTTTCATGAGATTTTGACCGTAAAGTATTTTGATATATTCAAAAGGACCTGAATACTATAAGATTCAAATTGTTTTGCTCGTGGCAAATTGCCCGTTCCCAGGATTCACATTCTGTACATGTAGTTCAGGCTTTAAAGCAGATTACGCAGAGACATTAGACTTGGCAGTCAAACGAAAGTTCGATGATAACAGTCCGGCAACGTCGAGAGATATCTGTTTCCAGATTTGTTCAATGAAACCAGAATTGGAATGCTTATACAGAATGTGTATGGACAATTATAAAAAACCAACAGAGATATTCTCGTCGTTACTGTTAGATGAAGTCTCGCACGATCGTATGCATTGTTCTTGAACATGCAATTGCAGGCATTAGATATCAACTAATTCAGAAAAAAATAAATGTCAAAAATAGATTTCAGGCGGCGGTCACCTTAGAATCCAAGATGTCCGCCCTACCAAAATGTTGGTTATGCCACCATCTGAAGCATTTGACCCTGGAAACAGACCGGTCTAACCACTGGAATAAGGGTCATAACATGAAAAGACGAGGCAATATTGACAAAAAATAGTCCTAACATAGTGGTTTTTTGAAATTCAAGATGGCAACCCTAGATATTGATAATATTAATGGCAGGATCGGCATTCTTTGTCTACATACAGTTGAGCATTTTTTACGAATCCAAATCTCCACCGTCCACAAATGTACAAAAGCAGAAAATCGCATAGCGATCTGATAAAACTAGCCTGTAGACTAGAAGCGCATAATCCCTATATGTAACACGATATGGATAAAACTGGGTCTAAGATGGTTTCCATATTAAAATCCATAATTGTGGGCTTGAAGATACAATTCACAATTGGTGGAGAGGACATGGTGGCACTATCTTATACCCAGGCCCCGACACTGTGGGTTTAGTTGATGCAGTAAATAGAATACAATGTATACATATGAAATTAGATTCAGATGGCGGCCATCTTGGAATGTGGGATGGTCGCTATTACATTTGGTCAAGAGTTCATGGTGCCACCCTATTCACCCTAAACATTTGGATGGTGCCTCTGGAATGGAGAGAGAGAGAGAGAGAGAGAGAGAGAGAGAGAGAATTAAGGTTTAACGTCGCATTCAGCAATATTTCAGCTATATAGCGACGATCAAACAAAATTCTAAGTAATCAATTCAAAAACTCGGTAAACTAATGCGTTAAAACAGGCACGAACATTAAAATTTGTACAACAAACCAATCTCTCTCAAATAATTTAAAATACAATCCTCTTTCACTTTGCTAAAAAGATCTTCCAGCGTAGCTGCTCGATAAAAAGTATCTCTTACAATCTTAAAATCTATGCAGTCTGTGAGAATATGTTTCACCGTGAGATCTTCATGGCAAGGTATACACATTGGAATCGGCTCCTGTTTAAGTAAATATTCATGAGTTAATCGTGTGTGACCGATCCTACATCGTCTAATCATGGCCTGGTCGAAACGTTTATGACGGTTCAGATGAGTATAACCAATCCTTTTTTTAACTCGTGAAGTTTGTAATATTATCCACAGTATCCCATAAAGATTGAAACAGCTTTTTAACATAAGCGCAGATAGATGGTCTGAAATCCCTGTATGGAATTCCAACAGGATCAACTTCTTCAACTAGAGCTGCCTTAGCCAATCTATCAGCTTCAGTATTGCCTTTGATGTCAACGTGACTAGGCACCCAACAAAACACAATATCTCTCTGTTGATCAAATCTGGTGTCATATAATTGTAGAATTTTCAAGATGGTGGGATGAGTGGAATTTCCACTTTTAATTGCTTTAAGGCATGATAGTGAATCTGAGAATATGACATATTTTTTCCTTCTAGTGGATCCAATACCTTCTAAAGCTGATAATAGAGCTTTTGCTTCTGCAGTAAATATGGAACTTTTACCTGGCAGACGATACGTTTTAGTTTTGGAACTAAAGATAGTAGCACATGCTACTCTCTCATCATCTTTAGAATTACAACACATATAAGGGAAGTGGGAAGAGGTGCCGGCACTGCGGTGGTCTAATGGTTAGAGCGTCGGCCTCGTAAGCGGTAGATACTGGGTTCGATCCCAGGCCGGGTCATACCTAAGACTTGAAAAATGGAACGTGTTGCTCCCTCGCTTACACTCAGCATTAAGAGGATAGAACAAGGACTGGTTCGCTCGGTGTCAGTATAATGTGACTGAGTGGGGTGTCATGTCTGCCTACGGCATGATATTTCAGTGGTACAGCACTATAAAATGGCAGCATTAGATCTGCTCTGTTACAAGTAGGTGCCCCTGTCCCTCCCCCTCCCATCCCTTCCCTTCCCCGTCGTGATATAGCTGAAAAAATGTTGAAAGCGACGTTAAACCCTATTCACTCACTCACTCACTCATCTTTAGAACCATCTGTATAAATAGCCTGATGTGATCTGTATTTCTCTCTCAGTAGACCAAATTCTTGTGTATACACGAGCTGGCTCGTGTCTGCCTTTTTATATTTAGTCAGTGAAATATCTACTTCTGGCGATGCTAACTGCCATGGTGGAGTTGGCAAGAGCTCGTCAGGTAAAATTTGACTAACTTTGATACCAGCTGCTACAAGGTGTGGTTTCATACGGATTCCAAGAGGTGGAATAATCGAGGGTTTCTTTGAATAGAAATCTGCGTACTGAGGGTTGAAAACACAGTTATATGCAGGATTTGAGTGGTTCGAACGCAGTTTTGTGATATATTGCAGCGATAATTTAATTCTCCGAAGTTCTAAAGGAAATCCATCCGCTTCGACATACAAGCTTCCTTTAGGTGATGTTCTGAACGCACCGAGGCAAAGTCTTAGTCCTTGATGGAGAATAGGATCTAGCTTTGCCAAGTTTGACTTGCTTGCACCATTGTAAACAGTAGAACCATAATCGAGTTTGGAACGAACAAGTGATCGATATAAATGGAGGAGAGTTGGCTGATCACCCCCCCCCCCCTACACTTATAGCTGGCAACTACTTTCAACAAATCTAGAGCTTTCGTGCATTTGGCTTTTAAGCAATTTATATGTGATTGGAATGTTAGTCGTTGATCAAACAATATGCCTAGAAATTTGACCTCTTTTACTACTTTGATTTCAGTTCCGTCTAATTTAAGTTCTGGATCTTTGTGCTGGAAATATTTTCTGCAAAAGTGTATACAATTTGTCTTAGCTCTGGAGAATTTGAAGCCATTTTCCAGACACAATTTCTGAATTCTGTTTAGACAAAGTTGTAATTACAAGCGTCTAGTCCGTCATTCATAATCCAGCCGTCGTCCATTAGAGAATATCCGCGTCCATAATCCAAAGACCTATTCCATTTCCATATAACAGTATTAGCACCAAATTCAAAAAGACAAAAGTATACATAAACATAGGCTTGTTTCCTACAAGAGAGAAGCGGTCAACAATTTTCAATGATGCCGGCAAGACATCATGATGTTCTCTCAATATTGTGTATACTTTATCCACTACACGATATATTGAAATCGTCTACAAAAAGTGAGCCATCAATTGATTTATTCAGAACTGCAGCCAAGCTGTTGATCTTGATACTAAACAGAGTAGTAGACAAACTACTGCCCTGTGGGACACCCTGGTCTTGATCAAAATGATCAGACATAGTTGTACCCAAACGAATTTGGAATTTTCTATCATTCAAAAAGTTGGAAATAAAAACGGGTAAACGACCTTTTAATCTCATATTTTGAAGATCTTTAAGAATCCCGTATTTCCATGTAGTATCGTAGGCTTTTTCTAAATAAAAAAAGATAGAAACCACATGTTCGTTCTTGGTGAAAGCATTCTTAACATACGAATCTAATCTGACTAAATGATCAATGGTACTTCTATTTTTACGGAAACCAGCTTGAATATCAGTAAGTTTCTTTTCAGTTTCCAGGTACCAAACAAGGCGATCATTTATCATGCGTTCCATTGTTTTGCAGACACAGCTAGTCAGTGAAATCGGACGATAATTACCAGGGTCTGTATGGTCACGACCAGGCTTTGGTACTGGTATAACTATGGCATTGTGCCATGACGGAGGAAAGTCTTCTCTATACCAAAGTCTATTGAATGTGCGTAATAGGATTTCTAGAGATGATTCCGGTAGACGTTTCAAAAGCTGATAATGAATATTATCAGGCTCTGGAATGGATTGAATCACACATTTTGATGAGGAAATACTGACAAAATAGGATTCGGATGGCGGCCATCCTGAAATCCAAGACGGTCGATAGTTTAAGAAGCCCATGTTGCCACCATGCGTTGACCCTGAAAATGTGGGTGTAGTGAATGCGAATAATGTTCATATATCGTTTAGGTATGAGATATTGACGAAAATAGATTTCAGGTGGCCGCCATTTTGAAATCACAAATGACCTCAACATAATTATTGATCTACGCAAAGTTTAGAATTAATTTAGTCGCAGGATGGACGCAACATGCCCATAAAATCCAAATTTGGCACTTAAGCCTACAGAGTCACAAAAATTATGATCATGTGATCAGTTGTCGTCATACGAAAACTGATTCTATTCATGACGAAATTTAAAGACGGCCAATCAGCTTGAAAGTGTAAATAATAGTAACTAGGATTAAGCTATCAAACGGAACATCGAACAGCGGAAGAACTCATGCGAGATATGAGAGAAGAGGAACAAGACACTCGGACAGTAATGACTCGGAAATTTGAAAGAAAAATATAATTATTTGCGCACAGAAGGTAATGAATCACTCACTAATCCCTCACACACTTCACTCACTCACTCATTCACTCTTCACTCACATAGAAATAACCCTTCACTTACTCCTCGCCTATCACTCACTCACTCACTCACTCAATTACCGACTCATTAATTTTAATGACGTAGATTAAATTTGAACAAATCATGTATGAGAATATCATTATATATTGTATAAATTACGTTGAATGGTTATATCGTCAGTAAAATTTGAATTTTACTATAATTCGTTTTTGAGTTATTTTCGTTCTGTTTACCATATTTAACGCCTTACGCTATCATTAGAATTGCTTCCCTCTATTGCTCGTCCATATTGATTACAATCGAACATTACCTCTTCCTCTATATAAAATGTATGGAATGATGTACATCATCCATAATGTGATTAATTTGATCGTAAATGCATTATGAGATGTACATAGTTCATTGGGTCGTGAAGAGAAAGTATACATATATTCGCGTGTAGTATGTAATTTATAGGAAATCAGTTGAGTGGCTTAATCCAACTTTATTTGGATAGTTCGTCGTATTGAATCGACTTTCCTAATATCGTCATATATCCCGACTCTGTTCAGGTAATGCTTCATGAGCACCGTTCATAAACGTTAATGATCCCGTCTTCAAATACAGAATTTAACAGCCTTTTATAAGTTGTCAATGGATTCTGGGCCCCTGTTTGTATGTTCCGTCGTCGCAGTAGGGGCATTGTTCTGTGGACGACCCTTCCCGATCGTTCCCACCCGTTGGCATACCAACCTTTGCGACATGGTTCTGCCAAACGATATCTTTCTCTATGTCTAAATTCCAAATTTCAATCTAGTGTGTTTTTTATATTGGTCACCTAACGTGTAGAAATATAACTTTGATCCCATTCTGTATAAATCTCTTCCCCATATGGAATAACATGAGAGGTAACTGTAGATACATGCTTGATAAGTTCACGAGGATGAAAGTCCTCTATGTCAAATGTCGTCATCTATATCCTGCTCCTTGCACATGTGATACGCGTTTTACCACTACTATATTTGTATGACTTACATTTTAACTCATTGGACTTTTTTACACAGTTTTTATTTCACTGTACTATTGTGTTATCTATTGAATTGAGTTTCTTGAGTATATTGGTAATCTAATTGCCACTTATGAGCGATCGTTGATGTTTTGTTTGATACGGAAGATGCTGAAATGAGAACTAAGGGGTAAATATTTGTCCTCGACCATATCGTAATCCAGTAATGGTGTACAAGAAGCACGTATATGGAAAATATTTTATGAGGATATTATTCAAGTAAAACGTTTGGAATTACAGAATGAGGTAATATTTACAAAATGTCACACGCTATATTGTGATCTTAATCATCCCTGACTATTGATGATGCGCTGTTCATCAGGATCATGTCTGTATCATGATGCCAAACAAGGAGGTGTCAGTTCATAGCACAGGTAATCCTTGGATAATAACAGATGCCGACGTAAGCTGTGCATTATATGATTATTGGTTGGAAATATTATCGATGAATGAGCTTAGTTGAGGTATTTCTCGGGTCACTTCATAGCAAGACCTATTGAGACGGCAGGATTCATATCACGACTGGCGTGTGCAGCTAGTAAAGAATGGGCTTTTTTTTATCTCTTGTGAGAAAAAGTATAGGCGTCAGGTCCGATATTCAGTATTCCGCCGTCAGGTCCGACATTCAGTATTCAGCCGTCAGGTCCGACATTCAGTATTCAGCCGTCAGATTCGACATTCAGTATTCAGCCGTCAGATCCGACATTCAGTATTCAACCGTCAGGTCCGACATTCAGTATTCAGCCGTCAGATCCGACATTCAGTATTCAGCCGTCAGATCCGACATTCAGTATTCAGCCGTCAGGTCCGACATTCGGTATTCAGCCGTCAGATCCGACATTCAGTATTCAGCCGTCAGGTCCGACATTCAGTATTCAGCCGTCAGGTCCGACATTCAGTATTCAGCCGTCAGATCCGACATTCAGTATTCAACCGTCAGGTCCGACATTCAGTATTCAGCCGTCAGGTCCGACATTCAGTATTCAGCCGTCGCTCACAAAAGAATTTCCACGTCAATAATCGAAAGATCTTTTTTGTACGACAGTTAACATCAATTCAAGATATGCGTGAAATGAAAAAATAGCACACACACGCATGCATGTTTTTGGTGGCAAAAGAAGACATTATTCTGAAAGATTGTAGCGATCGCCATGCAACATTGTAGCCAGCGTTGAACAATGTTGCAACACTGTTTTGTTGTTGACGAACGCTCTTTTCGTTACAATGTTGCACGATCAGGAACATCGTTTCCTATAAGAAAAACTGTCTTTTAATCACCGTTTCTTATAGAGAAAACTTCGTATTGAAAGGCGTTTCCTATAAAGAATTGATGAAACTTCTTATAAAGGAGACGCCTTTCCAATGTAGTCAAACGAGGACAGTCCTCGATTGGAGGTATGTCCCCAATTGAATAGCGCCTTTTCAATATGAAGTCCTCGATTGGCACAAAATACACGCACACACACAAGGTGGTTTCCTTCAGGAGAGAAGCAGTCAACAGTTTTCAACGATGACAGCAAGACACCTTGATGTTCTGTACATGATCATATAGAGTATGATGTATCTCAGTCACGGTTTGATGCGAAACACTTTACGTTCAAATGCTATATTGTCGTTTTTTACAAGAGTAGCGTTCTAAAGTTTTTTTCATATTTTTGTTTTGTTATTTCCCCTTTCAACCACATTTCAGTGCTGTATTAGATGAGATACGTTTAATTGCATTATCGAGATTTTGAACCTTCACCCATCGTCTTGAGGCGGAGTGAAGAGGACTTGAAGTGGACAGATGCTTTAACCCTACCTGGCCTGAGGGGGGGGGGGGCGGAAAGTGTCCCCCCAGTGAACTTTTCTCTGCTGCTCCAAAACGACAAAACCGAGGAGGCTGAAACTTGGTGACTTTAACGCTTATCTTATTGGGGTCATTTTGAGCCTATTTTCATATACCCCCGGGCAGAGGATCATGAGTAAATTCAAAATGGCGGCCATGTGGTATCCGCGAAAGTCGTGTTTTTCAATCTTTTCGCTCCATTTCTTCACATTTTCCTCGCCTAAAAGGCCTTGCAACTATTTATTTATGCAAAACTAATTATTCTATATTTTATTTGATTTTGTTCGAGAGAAAAATCGGAAAAAATGAAAATTTCGAAAAATCGACCCCAAAAAGGCCGAAAAATGGCTTCCGAGAAGATGGCGTCTCTGTGACGTCATCATGGCGGCCATCGTGGATTTTTTTACATTTCCCTTTAGGGTGCACTCCACACTAGGGCACGGTTTCGCACAAATGGCCCCTCCCTAATTTCATAATAAGGAAGGTCGCCTGTTTTTGACAGCATGGTAATTCTTCTTCCCTTTCTACTAGCTGATATCTGTAGTATCACCCTGCTGGACGTAACCATTTCTTCAAACGAGGATATAACAATTGCTTCCTTATCGCATCTACGCGCCACTACAGAGTTAATGGTTTGCGGAATTGAATATCCGGCAATTTTACAAAAAACTAGTAGGTCGACCCCTTGATTTTTTTCGCTTTTTAAAATGCCCGTTGGACGGAGAAACTTTCACAAGTCTAACAAGAAAATCATTTCGTTTGTTTTCTCTGGATGGTGGGTCTAATTTGGCACATTTTCGTACATTTTATGGAGTTTTTCAGAAAAGTTGAAGAAGGTTTAAGGAGAATTGCACGCCTTTCCTTTTCAATTTGAATAGCTCACTTGTCTCCTGGAATAATGGCATGGGTGTGCCCATCCAGAAAATATATACTTTCACAGGGGTTTTGTTAAAGATTTTACATATATTTGAGGCCGAAGACCCGAACCCATGTCTATTTTAACCGCACATCATTTAGGTGTGGAATGCACCCTTAATGTAGGCGCCACTGCACGGTTATAATACACGAGTAGGCCAAATATTGTATGTTCTCCTGCACTACACTCGTTAAAAGCGCTTATTCGGACCTTGTAATGACTTGATATGGAACGGGATCGTAAAGTTCATTTATCTTAGTCAGAAATGTTTCGATTTTATGTATACTACATGGTATGATAGCATTGGCCTTGCATATATGCTATTTGGACCTATACAGAATTACCCCCCCTTGATTGGGCATATATGTTACGATTAGTGACCTGTATGTCTCATTATTGTTAATGTGAATGTCAAAGTGATTAATTTTCAATACGGATCACACCAGTACCCCGATCTAAATTGAATGACATCGTATTATTCTGGTTTTGTCCCTTTTATCTCGAAGTTTGTACTCCCACCCCCCAATCTTTTGGAAAAGTCGGAATGAAAAATGATTGACAATTTGGCTCGAATTTCAGCTATCTTTGCGTTTATTTTGCTTCTAATGCCTCAATCGAAAGCTGGTCAACGCTCCCGATCTTTGTACATGGGTTTCATTGTCACGGTCAAAGCCTAATGCTATGATATTCTTATTGAGCTCGTAAACTCGTGATTTTTTAGCAAAAGTCGCAAAAGCAAAGATGGGGTAGGGGGAAAGTGATTGACGGGATATCCGACAAAACCGCATACTACAAGCAAGTGTCGCATACCAAGAAACTCGCAAACACTTCTAGATTGGCATAGCCTTGAGAAAAGAAATTCTGAGAAAACACCCTAGCCTTAAGGGTGCACTCCACACTAGGCCACGGTTTCGCACAAATGGCCCCTCCCTAATTTCATAATAAGGAAGGTCGCCTGTTTTAGACAGCATGGTAATTCTTCTTCCCTTTCTACTAGCTGATATCTGTAGTATCACCCTGCTGGACGTAACCGTTTCTTCAAACGAGGATATAACAATTGCTTCCTTATCGCATCTACGCGCCACTACAGAGTTAATGGTTTGCGGAATTGAATATCCGGCAGGACAAAATCTTCACTTTTTCGGGCAACGAAAATGATGATTCCCTTATGGCGATAAAATTTTACAAAAAACTAGTAGGTCGACCCCTTGATTTTTTTCGCTTTTTAAAATGCCCTTTTGGACGGAGAAACTTTCACAAGTCTAACAAGAAAATCATTTCGTTTGTTTTCTCTGGATGGTGGGTCGAATTTGGCACATTTTCGTACATTTTATGGAGTTTTTCAGAAAAGTTGAAGAAGGTTTAAGGAGAATTGCACGCCTTTCCTTTTCAATTTGAATAGCTCACTTGTCTCCTGGAATAATGGCATGGGTGTGCCCATCCAGAAAATATATACTTTCACAGGGGTTTTGTTAAAGATTTTACATACATTTGAGGCCGAAGACCCGAACCCATGTCTATTTTAACCGCACATCTTTAAGGTGTGGAATGCACCCTTAGAGCTTGAACCAAAAGATACTGTGTGGTAAGTTTCAGCGCTCTAGCCTTAGTGGTAGAGAAAATATATAGGGGGGGGCGGCACTTTCCGCCCCCCCCCCCCCAGGCTGCGATACACCCCAAATCGCTCAGGCCAGATAGGGTTAAGCTTCTAAACGCAAGAATCGAGAACAGGAATTGCTTTTCCAAAAGCTTCCAAGTCTCCCAAATTCGCCGTCTGTTTATCATCTTGAAGAAAAGCTCAATACAAATTATATTTACAACATTTACCAATCTGCTATTTTGTCAATAATACTATTCTCATGTAACATACACGATGCCTATACGGGGAGGTAGGAGTGGTTAGTTACCTCCCTGCAACAAGGAAGCAATATTTGGATGTTTTGAAGCTCAAATTCGAGATGCAGAGTTTCATCTCCCATCATGTGTGTACTCCGAGATAAAATCGTCATATTTCTTTAACATTCTAAACAAGCGTAAAACTGTTATGCAAACGTGTTTGAAACAAATTTTTGCTAGTTTTTCGCAGCTCAAACAACAAAATCGACCCACGAACAACAGTTTGCTTTATGACGATCACGCTTTCTATGGTTATCCAACCCAGAAGTTCAACGTACCTTGTCAGTTTCGAGATATCTTGTGTGGTTCATTATACCAATGTACCTCTATGCTCTTTATTCAACAGCTATTGCATGGGCTGAATAACAATAGTCACAGTCTGGCATAGCTCTCAAAGATACCAATCATTACTACCATACCATTTAGTCTTATACTTAGAAGACATTTAATCGGATGATTATTATCAAAGTGCCTTTGTCCGAATTCTCCAGTTCTTGCAGAGTATGAATAATGTCAATTACAGCTTAGCGGAGACGGCACTGCAATGCTTTATTCAGCGTTTCATTTGAAACCATCGAAATTGATTACTGCAACTTTCCATATCTGTGTAGCTATTTTGAATAGTCTTCAGGTTTTTCCTCTCACTCCACTTTTGTGCAATTTGAGTCCGTCGTGCCTACACAGTCAAAGCCTTTTTGTGCTATCTAGAAATACAGTGTGCCCTTGTTCATCCCTCTTTATATTGCAGAAATTGCACCCTTGTCTGTAGGAAGGCATGTAGAGGCTGTCCAGACCAAGTCCAATTGCTGCTTGCATAGAAATCTCTTCGATTCGAAGTCTGTCGGCGAGAAGCATTTAAAACAGTTTAAAAATAAGTGAAAGTACTGTTTTACCTCTATAGCTGTCCATACGTTATCTTATCGAACTCATATCGTGTCCACATACCGAGCGCATAGTTCATGAACTTCCATCAAATGACTTGATAGGGCTATCACATCATTGCGCTCGGATATTTCTATCTAATACTGATCAAGCCGATGTTGCGAGCCGTGTGGTCGTGTCATTCAGGATGTCCACATGAACAGTTGCAATCAAAGCGTGACTGAGATACAAATCTTAACGGGATCATGTCTGGATTTAGTGATATTTTTAGATTATTGGACTGTGAAGTAATTTGATTTCTTGTCAGTACACCGGCAACTTTTCCCACTAACTTTACATGTTGCGTTTAATATCGAGAGTCTTAGTCTCTGTGAACAGCCGAATGGATGATGATCTGAGACATTCAGTGAATGGTCGTCTAATATTGCGCCGATTTTTTATTCTATCAACTACATTTCGCTCAACTAGAGTGTGATCGATTGCAATGCCGTTTTCCTTTGACGGGCAGAAAGTGTGGATAGGGCCAGCAAATAAATCTTGAGCATTGACTAACATCCTATCGTGGTTGGTCACGAATTCACAGAAGAAATGTGACCATTCGAGTTATGCGAAGCGATATCTGCTTCCTTCTACTTTACAGTTACAATCGCGTATTATGATAACGTTCCGCTTCTCTGAATAAGCAAACACAAATATATCGAGCTTTTCCACACACTTTAAATATTTCCATGGATCTTAATGAAGCGGGCAGGTACACCACAAAACAGTACAGTTTTTCTCTATTCATAAGCTGAATCTCAGCCCAGACTATCCCACTGCAATCAATATCTATCTCAGCAGCTCTCTCCAGCTAGCAGTTGGCTGCAATTGTTTCCAGAATACTGGTCCTGTGCAGACACGCGTCCATGTTCAGATTGCGTGAACAATGTTTTTTTTTGGTTTTTGAAAACAATGGAGTCATCCTGGTCATTATTTGCACGGTTCGAAGAGCTCATACCCACAGGTGTGAGATCGATATATGAGCGCCCTACATAGGATTGATATTGTTTTCGGTTCGATTTTTCAGTATTGGAGGGAATTTGTCTCGCATCGAAAATATCATCAATTTCTCAATTGAAATGTACCTATGTTGAATCCATACAATCGTTTTATCCCGCAGTTTATGGATATTCTGTCTCCACTTCCGTCGTCGGATTCACAAATACAGAATAAAATAGATTAGCCCAGCAGATTGGGTGAAATGTTTGAATGTGCATTTGATGAAACAAACACAAACTTTGGCACACGGCAAGGACATGTCTCCGGAACAAATTTTAGCTATAGATCCATCGCATTTTTTCCCGGAGATGGTCGTTTCAGCCATTTTGCAAGTTGGGCCGCCAATGAGTCCTATGAAATGTCTTTCTTTGGTGAAATTAGGTTGTAGAGGGCTTTATACATTCTGTTACAGCATATATCCGTTCCAAAGACAAAATTGGTGATGTCTCATGCACAAGATATATACTGCTTGTTATACAGGTCGTGATTGAATTATTAGAATTAACCCCAACGGGCCTGGGGAAAAGGGAGGCGGATTATGTAGTCTAAATAAACATTTCTTTACAGCTTCAAAATTAGATAATATTAAGAGCTGAAACTTCGTGAAGTAAAATTTTATCATACTACTATTATTTTGCGACAATTTGAGCTATGCGTAGAAAAAGCATATGCATAAAATCAAAATGGCGGGCAGGAGATAGAGAAAAATATAAAATCAGGTTTGGAATGTTTTCGTCTAATGTTACACCTTGCCTTTGTGGATTGTTCAACTTTATTATATTACAGCTCAAATAATGTCATTGAAGTACTAGCATGTGTCTATAGTTATATTTTATGCCGTCTGTATTGTGGTGCTGAATGTGTCTTATAAATAAGGTATACGTACATGGAAGCTGTACCCCGGGAGCTGGTTTCTGATGTTTGTATGATGAAACAACTATATAACCTATGCGTAAAGTAGCTCGTATTCTGCTTGATCTGCTTTTGGGTACCATCCTCTAACCTCCAGTGTCTTATCTGAATTGTGGTGATGGTATTAGTATTACACTTGTTTCATCCTTCTTGAGTGACGATGGCCCAAGGTGCATACGTTGGTGGATCCTCAGCAGTGTCAGACAAGCTGGAAAAAATGTTTTCTCTGTCAAGGGCACAAATTCGAGGTATTGCATTTCCCAGCTGTTTCAATACGTGGTACATAGTGAGCAGGTTACAATACCATGGCAGACAATCTCATTGGTTTCAACAAGAATGGTTGTTTGCCAAGAAAAATACAGTTGTCACGACTGGATGATGGGGGAGCGCCGCAGGACCAAATGTCACGACTCACGCAGACTATGGTTTAACAGAACCAATCTTCAACGGACAGAGAAGAGAGAATCATCGGGTGAAGACAATGCAGATGTACCCAAGAAGTATACTCGTCAGAGCGCGGGAAAACCATCCCCTCCCACTGTTTATTTTGTGGTAAACTCGCGACTGACGATTCAGTGCTTGAAGCATCAACATTTGAGCTCAGTGTTTCTTTCTGGCATTGTGCTCTTAAACTACAGGATCAACCTCTGGTGGCGACTTTATTTCACAAAAGATCAAATATCACGTCAATTTTCTTGGTCTATCTGTACAATAGAACACGAGAAACAAAGTCATCCGAGGAATCAGATCTCAACGCAATAAACCACAGCATTGCGTTTGCTGGACTGGTGTCCTATATCAAGGAAGCCCATGTGGATAGCCTGATAGCACCAGTGTTCAAAATGACAGATGTAGCAAATCTGTACTGCACAAGAGTGAAACAGCTCGGACCGATATGACCGGACGAGTTCACACAATTCAGCTGAAAGATCGAATCTTGGCCTATTGGCTGCTCGTGGAAAAGTATGATGCGGACAGTGATGCAGTTCATCTTCCAAGAACAGTAAACATCGTTCGCAGAGATGAAATGAAATTGAGTTTCAGGAGCTCATTTGACAACCAGTGCCAAGAAGAGGCTGTGCCTAATTCACTTTTGGCACTACTATGACCTTGAATGACCCGATCATCAAAACACAGGAAAACTAAACGTCAGTCTCTCTCTGGTGCATGTGTGAAAGTTTATCAGTTACTTGTCGACGGGCGGTGTTTCTCTCCGGGTACTCCGGCTTCGTCCACCATCCTAACTGACTGCCACAATATGAGTGAAACAGCCTTGAGTGTGACATTAACCCAAATCCCCCTCTTTACTACCGCTGCAGTAGACAATATAGACCATAACCCAAGCTCCACAAGTACACATGATCCCTTCAATGGGACTGGAATATCCGTGTTACAACATCCAAACGATGAGGTCAGTGGAGTGCCACAGCCTATAAGAGTCAGTTGGGATCATACTCAAGGTGCTAACAAAAGGACAGTGGCTACCTACACTAGCGTGCATCCCGTCTCCTGTATAGACAAGGTCCACCTGTCCCAAAGCTAGAGGGTCCAACCAAAGTTGAAGGTCACCTCATCCCTCAGGCAATGCAAAAGGAATAAAGTAGAGAATTGAAGTGGTAGTATGCATTGTTCTAATTTCGAAGTTTAAAAGCGGAAACATTTGTATTTCTCGTTTTTGATGTACGTATCTGATGTCTCCTGTTTCTCTATTTTTCTCCATGAATCATGTTAAGCATCTTGAAGAGACTGACGCACTCCCGGAGGAGGAGACCGTATCTTGTGCTACATATCATGCCAGACGGCAACCAGAAAATGCAGCACAACAGAGCAGTGAAGAATGCAGTAGAGATATTGAATTTTGAACAGGTGCCTGTCTTCACTGTGTTCATCAACCTCTGTTCACACTGTTTAAGCAAATCCAGTGGAGTTGGCCAACAAAACACGGTGAAGATCACTTTGTTGTGAAGTTCGGCTGATTGCATACCGAGATGACAGCTCTAAAAAAACGTTGAGACCTTCTGTAGGACAGTGGGTGGACTAGTGCACTTGTGCGATCTGGCATAGCTACGACCAGAACAGCAAACTCATTTCCTAAAGCCTCCCGTGTGACACGCACTCAAATTTAGCGCTTTGTCTACTAACACAAAACGCTTACATTACAACATAGGTCTGGAAGAAGAAGTGAAGCTGATGTCCTTTGAGGAATGGTGCACTCAGAGAGCTGGATCAATCCTGCAGCTGGAACTTGTGGTGATGATCCATGTAAGAGGAATACGAGAGGCAGATTTACTTCTCTACATAAATGCCTTGAGCAAGATCAGTCCATAGTTGTTGTTTTTTTTTGCATTAGACCACTGAGTTTCTTAAAGGGAACATCCCTGTAAACAAAACTGCACGAGCGTTCTCTGCCATAGCCATAGACAAGGCCCACCAGCAGAAACGCCACACTGAATTACAACACATATAAGGGAAGTGGGAAGAGGTGCCGACATACTGACAGAGCCACATGACTTCACAGCATAGTCTTCCGGTTAACCTATTCTAAAGCACATACCAAGAATCTATCGATTCGTGATATGTGTTGTATCTCAGGTACGCTTTTATTGTACCTGTTCATGTGGCAACTTGGATGATATGACCACACGGCCCCTAGCACCGGCATAAGCGGTATTAGATACAAATCTAGAGAGCTATGGTGGAAATGCTCTGACAACTGAAGGCAGATGGCGGCGCTGTGGGCCTGACTGAGAATTCCGCAGCCCTTGGGCGCTGGGTGGTATCCGGTCCGGAGATGGCACGAGTAATTGGAGAACTCGAAGACTCACTGGAGAATCTGAAATTTGCACTAGTCGCTAAATCGCTAACGATTGCCATCGAAGAGATGGGGATTCGATTTTGGGAAGATAGCGGTGATTTCCTTGTATTGGACACCGATCCTGCTGTCTTTATCAATGTTCGCCAGATTGAGAAGCTTGGGTAACATGAGTATGCCAGAGAGCGCCTTGTCAATCACATGAAACCCACTGGTGAACCGATTAAAAGGAAAAAAACCTCTCCCTCTTCAGTCGGTCTCCAGTATGAGAGAAGTTGAAAGGCAATTACAGCTGTCACCCGCGAGGAACGACTGTTTTCCTTTCTCAAGACTGTATGTGTCTCAAGTTTCGAGATGGATAACTCGATGAGTTATTTAAGCATGAAAACCAGGCATACCCACTCGCGTTATCACAATTCGGACAGCTAAGAACTGGAATAAAATCCAACCTGGTAGGTTGCCTTCTAGATATGGTCTCTGCTCTCGACACTGCAACCTTCCCCAATGTAGAGGCCGTTATCGTCGATGGGGCTGCTATTCTCAACATGTTGCGACCTGGCCCAGTCAAGATATTTGATGATTATGCAACTCAAGTGATCCTCCCATACTTTGAATCGCAACTGCAGCGTGCAAGACGCATAGATGTTGTGTGGGATGAATATTTCACAAAGAGTTTGAAAGTTGGAACATGAAGCAAGAGGGAGAATTGAGTTTGGAGACGGGTGGAACCATCAAATTCAGTTCCTCGAAACTGGGCTCGAAAGTTGGAGCTGTTTTCTTTCATGGCAACCAGTGTCGCGACTATTAACACAAACAAACCGGCTATTAGTACACGTCACACGGATGTGTTTTGTACTCAGGCCTGAAATGTATCCTGAAACGGCCTTTCGCTCTGCAGTGACGACAGCCCAGTGCCTCAATATCCCCAAGCCTTGGGTTGCTTTTGAAACTAGGGAGAAGTTTAGGTTCTTCGCAGGCACTGGACCTTGACCGCTGTATTGCTTTGCCAAATTTGCCATGTATTCACTGTGTGTGCCCCGTTGTCATTTTTGAAGGTAGGGGAAAGAAGAAGACAGCATGGGACCCTTGGAAAGGCTACCAAGAAGTCACGCCGGCATTCTGCGCTTCGGGTGCTACACCACTTCAGCGGTTTGTTATCTTTTATAACCGTCCCAGCAGCCTAGAAAATGTTGTCGACATCCGAAAACAGCTCTTCACTCAGAAGGGAAGAACGCTGGATTGTCTACCCCGACAAAGGCATCACTTTTCCAGTACACTAAGAGGGCCACATATCAGACTTGTCATTGTTGGGCCCAAATGATGACAACAGCTCAAGCGCTTTCATTTCCAGATGATTAAGGATGGAAAAAGTAAAAAATCTGGATGGGAAATCTGCTGGTCAACTCTCCCAAAAGCTACGAAAACTTGTTCAGAACTTCTCCGATGCTGTTGCAAGAAGGGCTGCTGAGGCTAATGCAAATGGCGCAAGGTAGCTCTCCACTGCACGGCCCTTTGTGCTTGTGGTGAAGAATGGGCTTACACGTAGCAAAAACACTGCAACGGCAATATTGGACGACTGATTTTCATATCTCCATCCACGGAACGCATTTGAAAATAATGGATATTTCGACTTTGTTGACATATAAACCCAAATATACCAGGTGTATTATCTTGTAGGAGTTCTGGTTAGCACAAATATGTTAACGAAGTTGAAATAATACAAATTAATCGATTTTATAACACCATAACTGGATCAAATCTACTAAATAATGGCCAAAATGGCCAATAATTCCGCTATTAGAAATAATCTGCGATGGCCCTTTGACTAGAAAATTCCCTTTGGCCATGTTTATGTATACTATGATTGTCTTTTTGAATTTGGTGCTAATACTGTTATGTGGAAAATGGAATAGGTCTTTGGATTATGGACGCGGATATTCTCTAATGGACGACGGCTGGATTATGAATGACGGACTAGACGCTTGTAATGCCCACTGTGCCAAAGTTGATGTTTTTATCATCAAACACATTGACTCACAATCCTTTCACCAACCTGCTGCACTACATTTCTAATCGTCCCTCAGTATGTCTACACTAATTCAAGTATTTTCTACACTGCGTATTTAAGTCGCACATTGAATCACGGGAAGTCTCCTATGCAGCAAATCCCAGAACATTACAGCATACAACACAATTCTCACCTTTCCTCAGTATGTCTGCACCGATTGAAATATTTACCACCAGGTATCTAAGTGGCATAATGAATCACAGTAATTCTCTCAGTATAATAGATTTGAATGCATACAGTATATTTGAACGATGAATAACATATTTCGGATAACATGGGATAATAGCAGACATTAAACAATATATGGAATTCTCTCACTACATTTTCAGATTTGAGAATTTCAATCGGTATAGTATCAATACCCGCAGCTTTACCATGTTTGTATTTAGTAATTGCTACATAAATTTCATTAAACTATGTCCCATCATCTAATACTTCACAGTTATCAGCCATTGTCTGATTAGGTTTGACAATGAAAGACCCATAAAGGTTCACAAAGGCTTCCAAAATCCGTTCGCCATTTAATTAACACCACATCAATATCATCACAACGACGATAATTTCTCTTTGCAATTTAAAACAATACGATTTTTGGGGGTTTCTTAACACATCGGTCAATAAATTTCCTCTCTTGTGTGAACACTGACTTTTTAGCTCATCTGGGCCGAAGGCCCGGTGGGCTTATATCATGGCCTGATTGTCCGTCGTGCGTCGTCCATCGTGCGTCGTCCGTCGTGCATAAACATCTTCTCTGAAACCGCTTGGCCGATTAAGCTGAAACTTGGCATGCCCCAATGAGTACACCAGAATTTGTTCATGCCGTGTCCATACGATTTCAAATATGGCTGCCATGGCGGCCATCTTGAATTTGCCAGTGAAATCTTATCATTATTTTTCGGTAACTACTGCATGGATCTTTCTCAAATTTGGTACACAGGTTCCTCTTGGGGTCTAGTTGTGCAAGATACCTTTTCTGCTCTGATTCGAACATCCAATATGGCCACCAGGCGGCCATCTTGGATTTCCCTATGAAACTTCGTTATCGTGATTTATCAGGAAGTACTGCATGGATCTTTCTCAAATTTGATACACAGGTTCCCCTTGGGGTTTAGTTGTGCAAGATACTTTTGTGGTCTGATTCAGAAATTCAATATGGCCACCAAGCAGCCATCTTGGATTTCCAGATGAAACATTTTATCGCGATTTCTCAGGAACTACTGCATGGCTCTTTCTCAAATTTGGTACAGAGGATCCCTTTGGTGTTTAGTTGTGCAAGATACAATTTGGGGTCTGACTGAAAAATCCAATATGGCCACCAGGCGGCCATCTTGGATTTCCAGATGAAACATTGTTATCGTGATTTCTCAGGAACTACTTCATGGATCTTTCTCAAATTTGGTACAGAGGTTGCTCTTGGGGTCTAGCTATGCAAGATACCATTTGTGGTCTGATCGAAAAATCCAATATGGCCACCCGGTGGCCATCTTGGATTTCCCCATGAAACATTATTGCGATTTCTCAGGAACTACTGCATGGATCTTTCTCAAATTTGGTACACAGGTTCCCCTTGGGGTCTAGTTGTGCAAGATACTTTTGTGGTCTGATTCAGATTTCCAATATGGCCACCAGGCAGCCATCTTGGATTTCCAGATGAAACATTGTTATCGCGATTTCTCAGGAACTACTGCATGGATCTTTCTCAAATTTGGTACAGAGGTTCCCCTTGGGGTCTAGTTGTGCCAGATACAATTTGTGGTCTGATTGAGAAATCCAATATGGCCACCAGGCGGCCATCTTGGATTTCCAGATGAAACATTGTTATCGTGATTTCTCAAGAACTACTGCATGGATCTTTCTCAAATTTGGTACAGAGGTTGCTCTTGGGGTCTAGCTGTGCAAGATACCATTTGTGGTCTGATTGAAAAATCCAATAGGGCCACCAGGTGGCCATCTTGGATTTCCCAATGAAACATTGTTATTGCGATTTCTCAGGAACTACTGCATAGATCTTTCTCAAATTTGTTACACAGGTTCCCCTTGGGGTTTAGTTGTGCAAGATACCTTTTCTGCTCTGATTCAAAAATCCAATATGGCCACCAGGCGGCCATCTTGGATTTCCCCATGAAACTTTGTTATCGCGATTTCTCAGGAACTACTGCATTGATCTTTCTCAAATTTGATACACAGGTTCACTTTGGGGTCAAGTTGAGCAAGATACCTTTTCTCATCTCCAGATGATTAAGGATGGAAAAAGTGAAAAATCTGGATGGGAAATCTGCTGGTCAACTCTCTCAAAAGCTACGAAAGCTTGTTCAGAACGTCTCCGGTGCGGATGCAAGAAGAGCTGCAGAGGCCAATGCAAATGGCACAAGGCAGCTCTCCACTGCACGGCCCTTTGTGTTTGTGGTGAAGAATGGGCTTACACGTAGCAAAAACACTGCAACGGCAATGTTGGACGACTGATGCAAGGAACGCATTTGGAAATGTTGGATATTTCGACATTGTTGACGTATAAACCCAAATATACCAGGTGTATTATCTTGTATGAGTTTTGGTTAGCATAAATATGTTAATAAAGTTGAAATAATACAAACTAATCGATTTTATAACACCATAACTGGATCAAATCTACTAAATAATGGCCAAAATGGCCACTAATTCCGCTATTAGAAATAATCTGCGATGGCCCTTTGACTAGAAAATTCCCTTTGGCCATGCCCACTGTGCCAAAGTTGGTGATTTTATCACCAAACTCACAATCCTTTCACCAACCTGCTGCACTACATTTCTCATCGTCCCTCAGTATGTCTACGCTAATTCAAGTATTTTCTACACTGCGTATTTAAGTCGCACATTGAATCACGGGAAGTCTCCCATGCAGCAAATCCCAGAACATTACAGCATACAACACAATTCTCACCTTTCCTCAGTATGTCTGCACCGATTGAAATATTTACCACCGGGTATCTAAGTGGCATAATGAATCACAGTAATTCTCTTAGTATAATAGATTTGAATGCACACAGTATATTTGAACGATGAATTATTTCGGATAACATGGGATAATAGCAGACATTAAACAATATATGGAATTCTCTCACTACATTTTCAGATTTGAGAATTTCAATCGGTATATTATCAATACCCGCAGCTTTACCATGTTTGTATTTAGTAATTGCTACATAAATTTCATTAAACTATATCCCATCATCTAATACTTCACAGTTATCAGCCTTTGTCTGATTAGGTTGGACAATGAAAGGCCCATAAAGGTTTACAAAGGCTTCCAAAATCCGTTCGCCATTTAATTAACACCACATCAATATCATCACAACGACGATAATTTCTCTTTGCAATTTAAAACAATACGATTTTTGGGGGTTTCTTAACACATCGGTCAATAAATTTCCTCTCTTGTGTGAACACTGACTTTTTAGCTCATCTGGGCCGAAGGCCCGGTGGGCTTATATCATGGCCTGATTGTCCGTCGTGCGTCGTCCATCGTGCGTCGTCCGTCGTGCATAAACATCTTCTCTGAAACCGCTTGGCCGATTAAGCTGAAACTTGGCATGCCCCAATGAGTACACCAGAATTTGTTCATGCCGTGTCCATACGATTTCAAATATGGCTGCCATGGCGGCCATCTTGAATTTGCCAGTGAAATCTTATCATTATTTTTCGGTAACTACTGCATGGATCTTTCTCAAATTTGGTACACAGGTTCCTCTTGGGGTCTAGTTGTGCAAGATACCTTTTCTGCTCTGATTCGAACATCCAATATGGCCACCAGGCGGCCATCTTGGATTTCCCTATGAAACTTCGTTATCGTGATTTATCAGGAAGTACTGCATGGATCTTTCTCAAATTTGATACACAGGTTCCCCTTGGGGTTTAGTTGTGCAAGATACTTTTGTGGTCTGATTCAGAAATTCAATATGGCCACCAAGCAGCCATCTTGGATTTCCAGATGAAACATTTTATCGCGATTTCTCAGGAACTACTGCATGGCTCTTTCTCAAATTTGGTACAGAGGATCCCTTTGGTGTTTAGTTGTGCAAGATACAATTTGGGGTCTGACTGAAAAATCCAATATGGCCACCAGGCGGCCATCTTGGATTTCCAGATGAAACATTGTTATCGTGATTTCTCAGGAACTACTTCATGGATCTTTCTCAAATTTGGTACAGAGGTTGCTCTTGGGGTCTAGCTATGCAAGATACCATTTGTGGTCTGATCGAAAAATCCAATATGGCCACCCGGTGGCCATCTTGGATTTCCCCATGAAACATTATTGCGATTTCTCAGGAACTACTGCATGGATCTTTCTCAAATTTGGTACACAGGTTCCCCTTGGGGTCTAGTTGTGCAAGATACTTTTGTGGTCTGATTCAGATTTCCAATATGGCCACCAGGCAGCCATCTTGGATTTCCAGATGAAACATTGTTATCGCGATTTCTCAGGAACTACTGCATGGATCTTTCTCAAATTTGGTACAGAGGTTCCCCTTGGGGTCTAGTTGTGCCAGATACAATTTGTGGTCTGATTGAGAAATCCAATATGGCCACCAGGCGGCCATCTTGGATTTCCAGATGAAACATTGTTATCGTGATTTCTCAAGAACTACTGCATGGATCTTTCTCAAATTTGGTACAGAGGTTGCTCTTGGGGTCTAGCTGTGCAAGATACCATTTGTGGTCTGATTGAAAAATCCAATATGGCCACCAGGTGGCCATCTTGGATTTCCCAATGAAACATTGTTATTGCGATTTCTCAGGAACTACTGCATAGATCTTTCTCAAATTTGTTACACAGGTTCCCCTTGGGGTTTAGTTGTGCAAGATACCTTTTCTGCTCTGATTCAAAAATCCAATATGGCCACCAGGCGGCCATCTTGGATTTCCCCATGAAACTTTGTTATCGCGATTTCTCAGGAACTACTGCATTGATCTTTCTCAAATTTGATACACAGGTTCACTTTGGGGTCAAGTTGAGCAAGATACCTTTTCTCATCTCCAGGGGCCGGTTGTTCGAAGCGCTATTAGCGCTAATCTAGGATTAAATCTGCCTAATCCAAGGTTTAAATTTAATACTCCGATTAACCTGTTGCTCGAAGCGCGATTACCTTAATACCACTATTAAATATCCCTAATACGCGATTAAATTTAATACACCTCCGGGAGGTGTATTAACGACTATTAAATCGCTCGTGCACGATTAGCGAGACACGTGGATGAGTCTGGTCAAACCCGGAAGTGACCAAATTCTAGAGGTCTTTCTCTTATTATTTCGAAAGTATTTCACCAGTTTTAACACTAGGCATGCGAAATGGAAGCTAAAACGTTAGTCCTTGAGTGCGTTCAAGTCTTGTGGACGCGGAAAGTGAAATTTTGCTGTTACAAACGATAGAACTTGACCCAGATTGATCCCTTCCAGCTTGAATCATGAAAGTCGAGTTGACAATGATCGTCTTGGTTCTCAACTTGAAAATAAATTGTTATAAGCCTACCTTCTAGTCTAAATTTATTTAAACTTCCTCTTCAGAAAAGATCGTCACAGTGGCCTTCGTTTGCGTTTAATCCTTCAAAATCCCTCGATAAACCAGTCGACAAAGACGAAAAGGACAAGTGGGCACGCTGTTGACATCGTTATGGCCTTGACCTTGGTTCAGTTTAAGGGAAACAACTCGTTATACTTTCTTTATTATTAAATACTTCGGACTGGGTTCTTCCCCTTATTTAAAGGCATTCTTACTGATTTAGCCAGATAGGTCATGAATGTTTTAACCATTACTTAAATATTTGAGAGTTATAACACTCGAGAGTGTAAATTTTGAACAAATAATAGGAAGCTACAAGCGGATATGAACTAAAATATATAATATAACCACTAGATTCTATAAAAAAAAAACACATCTCCATCTTTTAAAATAATAAAAATTCACAGTTTGTTCTGAAAATAATTGAATATCAATATTAGTTTCATTTACTACTTGAACTTGCATTAGAATTAGAAATGCAAAGCAAATGGGCGTACAGAATGCAATGAACTAGTTGCCTAGCTTTTGAATAATTGTTTTCTTCTATTTCATGAGAAATATGACCAAGCACCAACTTGGAAGGACCTAGCAAGTGGTATAAAATAATAATTAAAAAATATATATTTATCATTCAATATGCATAGAAAATAGTTTCACCATCATAAAATGTAATTTACAGGAAATGAAACAAAATTTCCACGGTAGAGAATATATTTCAACAAAATAGAAAATGTTCTTAACTAGCTAGAAAATACTTTTCATTGGAGTGAAAATATCTTTCACCTAATTAGAATTGAATGTTGCGAGCCACAGGAATATTCCACATCCTATACGGGATGCAGGGCGAGACTAACCTAGGATATCAAACATCATTATCTGGAGAAACTGGACTCGGATATCGACCATCTTCATCTTCATTCTGTGTGCATGGAGAAACTAGACTTGGATAGGAAGCAGCTTCATAGTACATACATGGCGAGACTGGACTAGCATTTCAAACATTTCAGTCATCTTCAGGGATAAATTATAATTTAATTATATTCCAAACATCTCAAACATCTCCTGTATAGTTGGACTAGACTTCGATATCAAACGGCATCTTCATTCTGTATGCATGGCAAAACTATATCTAGACGACCATCTTAGTAGGGCCTATGGCACACATAGTGCGAATGGGCAAGGATTTCGAACAGCTTCATTCTTTTGATTACATAAACCAGACTTCAATATTAACAGTCTCCATACTGCATGTATCATAATGGTACTGCAATTGTTGTTATAATAGTCAATGTATAGATTCTACATCGGCATTGGTATCTATATCATGATTCACCTATCTTAAAGTGTATATTTTTAAGATAGGTCTATAAAGTTTTTTATTTTTGTTCTGGCATCATCTTTAAGTAAACCTGAGTTGATACCAAGTGTTGTCTTTCTCCACATTTTAAAGCTAGGGGAATCGAGATAGTATCAGCTAGAAGTGATACCAAACATCACAATTTTATTGTGGAATCTTGTGATAGTTTGACCTTGAACATCTACTCAAGACCACTCATGTTCAGTTGGATTCTGATATCATGACCAGATACATATATGGGGTTATTTTGGAAAGGCTTCTGTGTATGGAATTTGTTTACTAATGATTTCCTCAACTAGTTGAATTTTCTTGAAAAATAAGTACTGAACTGAGAAATCACATTTCACTTCTATCATATCTGTATGGTATGCTATAAGAAATTTTTTAACTCCATGTTTACTAACTTGAAAACGTTTCCGAAATCAAGGTAGTTTTACATATTTACAAGACAAATATTCTAATATTTTTTATTCAATAATTCCTTGCAGGACACCACATTTTAGTAATGGAATATACAACATTACAATAACTAGCCAGCTACAGTTTTTAGAACAACCAAACCATTTTTCAAAGTATTCAAAATATTCCAACACATATTTGTGCACCTTTTTGTGCACCATATAATTTAAGAATTACCAATAATTGAAATAAGAAAATTTTGAAATTTTTGTTTTGCTGTGCACATGTAGCAGTAATTTTTCAAGAGACTAATATGACTGAAATAAATTTTCCCTAAACATGCCAAATGTTTGTCCATGAATATATGATCAAGCCCCATGCCTGCAATATGATTGTGGTGGCCATAACCAGAAGCATATGTGGTGGAAATTTGAGGAGGAGAGCTATCCACCAAGAGATATTGTGTAAATAAATGTAGCATCATACCTACTACTACATGTATCACCTAAATTGACCTTAAAAAATGAGTAGAGATTGCTTATTGTGCTTTATTGCTGTCAGTAAAATGAAATCAACAGAGTTGTGAGTTGATTTTGAGGTGAGTGACCAATAATGTACCTTCTCAGTCAGATAATAGGGAGTATTGCCTTGTGAGAACAAGGTGCCACAAATCACTCATGTGTGATAGAACAGTAGCTTTAGTACAGAGTGGCCTATCTGCTTGATTTCACCAATCATAATGGTGGACAATCTCCTTTAAGTTTGTTGTTGTGGTTATGTACCAGTACGGTAAGGTTTTTTGTCCTAAAATGTTGCAATATCTCAAAATAAACTTGCAATAGAGATCTGATACCTTATGTAATCAATATCTTATGTTGAGAGGCTTATTATATATGGTTGCTTTGTGAAATATTTCTGTGAAAAATATTTTCAAAAATGTCAAATTTGCAGGACTTAATATTATTTTAAGGGTCTTTTATTGTGGAATGTTGTTGTTGTAACAGGATTGGTCTCTCCAGAAGTATCATTATGAACAAGTCAAAACAACCTGAAAATATTTGCACATATTCTTCAGGTTATCTTGATGCATGTACAATATATTAATCCAAATCGGTGAAAACATCTGATAAGAAATAATTTGGGACATTTTTAACTTTTAAATTTGGTACACAAGAGGTCACTTTGGACAAAAAATGTCTTCAAATGAGTATAGATTACAGCAAAACAGAATGAGCTTTTCTGGATATATCTGTTTGCGATAATTTCTGAGATATCAAGCCCAGTAATTTAAGAATTATGAATTGTGTCATCCTCATCACCTTGGCATGCCTCATGTATAGACATGATTATATCAAAACTGCATATATTTAAAATTATGCCAAACAAGGCATTCTGGGTAGTTCTTACTGAATTGAAATTTTGAATAAACAATTCTGTCAAATACATGTATACAAAAAATTTGCAAAGATAAATGTTCTAAAATGATTCTTATCAGATAGCTTCACCAGATTTTCATTAATATTCAATGAAGACGACCTAAAGTATTTGTGTGTATAAATGTTTAGCTTGCTGTGATTTGTTAATTTTGGATATTTTAAGAGGAGACAAATATTGTAACAACAACAACATCCCACAAAAACTAACCCTTAATCAAAACAGTCGGAATTATATTTATGTGAAGTTACAGCTCTCTGTGATCAGGTTGGGGATGAACTTCAATCAAGCTTTAGCTCGATTAAGCTAATGGCTCTGTCAAACTATTCACAGCGTTCGTACTCTACCTTGAAAATGAAAAAATTATGCTGAATACCTTGAAAACGGGAATTCCTGTCCTTGTTGTCAATTCATTTGTCAAGTTGTAGCTCAAACTTGTGCTGTCCTTTGCCATTGGGTGGTAAACTTAACCCACCATAGCAATATATATATTGATCATCCAAGAGGTAATTCCAAGTCTATTCAAGATGTGCAAGCAATAACCTTTGTCAAGGTAAAAAAAATATAAAAAATTATCTGCATAGCCTCAGTGACAGTTGAACTTATAAGCCTTGAAAACAGGATATATGACCTTGAAAATTGGAAGAGTCAAGGTGTACACACTCTGTATTCAGTAACAGAAGAATATGTTGTATTTTCAATTATATATTGTTATTTGACAACATATCCATATATGTGTATTACCGTACTAGAGATTTCAGAGTCAGTGGAGTGTATATACAGCACGTACGGAATCAACAAATTTGATTATACATGTTGGTGAAGATGACAGTGAATGTGTCCCGCAACTGGTGATTAATCTGCATGGAGTGACCACTTCAGAACTTATTGTTTCAGATATCACAGTTCCACTGAGTCGACTTATCCCTTGATTTCCATTGATTTTGTGTATATTTAAGACAAAATTTGAATGAATATGTGTTTGTTTTCTGTCTCCGGTTTTGTAACAGACCATGATATCATCCAGGGACCACCCAAGTCCATTCTAGGCCTAAAATACTGTCAGCTCAGACTACCATGAATATCATAGCCTAGGCTACTTGCCAATGACCCCTTGCCTTAAAAATCATATGGAACCTCTCATATGGTTTATCACCGAATAGAGTATAAACTCAGAGAACATGTCTTGGATATCTCCATGTTATTGATTACATATTCTAAGAAAAAGAAGTAAAACATACTGGTTGTTATCCTATATATATGGAATGCTATATTATATACATGAGCAGTGTGACTAACGTCACAGGACCTACGAAGTACAGTAGGCATTAGGACTCGAACGCGAACTGAACTCTTGGAAATCCCCACCCCCAGTTGAAATCCTGCCTATATTAAGATGGGCACCGCCAAGTCAGAATCGCCAGTGATTTTCATCAAAAATCACCAGAAATTTTCATCAAAAGTAGGTCAGCTCAGAACTTGTTGGTAACGGTCTCCTAATGCGCCTTCATTCCAAAATAAATAACGATCGATTTAATTTTACAATTTTTTAATTAAAGGAAACAGATTGAATAATATAGGTTCAGTAGATTTCAAGCTTTACGTGTGAAAATACATTTACATATCTTTAATGGTTTTCAGTGCCCTTGTCCAGGATCAAAACAACTTTTTGAATCGCATTATTTTCCCCAACAATACAACAAATTTTTATATATAGTACTATAGTAGAAAGGTAGCATTTATGTAGTTTACGGTAATTCAACTCAAGACCAACACCTTCTCTGCACAAGATAATAATGATTCTATGTCATTCTCCTGAGCATAACCGGTACAAAGACATACAGTGGGACAGGGTATTTTTAGCTGTGGGTAATTTGACCTGAATTTGAAGCTGATGTGGCCAATGTGAAATAGGATACACGTTAAAGGCTACAGTTCACAGATATCTATAACAATATACTGAAGTGTTAATTATCAATCTAATTTAAATCAGAATTATTTCAGATCAGAACTTGCTGGTAACAATGCCCTAATGCACGTTCATGCCAAAAATCAAGGTTCTAATGTCAACGGTTCTCCTTATTTTGCCGACGAAAGGATTCGGATGGACTCACTCATTACCGGACAATTTGCGATCTGTAGCCTACTTCGTAGGAAAATATATAGGGCCTACTTTATAACTGGGTAGAGATATGGGCCTATCCATGGTTTCTCTGTTTTTTGCCTGATCAGATAAAAAAATCGCCCTGTTGCCCCCAAAAACGCTACCTACAATTGACTGTTGCTTTATCTTACATACAATCATATATGTTGCCTCATTTTACAATTGCCGCAGTTCTCAAATTATCAAAGTGATCTGGCTGAAGGCAGATACCACCTACAGATGACTGTAACATGATGTACTGTTGCCTTCACCCACAATCGGCTTTGTCAATTCAATACGCCTATACTGCTAGAAGGACTGACCAAGAAGTGGGCCTATCAGCATGGTCAGAACTGTTGATCAATGACTGCAGGGTGCTTCTTAGCGGGGATTACGATTCCAAAATCTCAACCGTGTAGATGCTTTTCAATTTCAGATACCACCCTCCCCCCAGATTATCCTCTATTCTGACCCAAATTCCCAACCCCATCTCCTCCTGAGCATATAGATGAAAAGACTGTTTATCTGGGGGTTTTTTTTTGCTACTATTTGAAAGAACAGTATGGTGACATCCTTTTTATTTCTGCTGATCTATATCTATGGTAAATTAATCCAAATCTGACTGTGGGAAATTAATATTTACTGAGATTTAAATATGAAAACAGATTTATTTATAGTTCAGTACTATAGTACAGTGTATTGATAAGGATGCCATCAAATTTATGGAATTATATATTACAAATAGTAGGCCTATGGTGACCTGTTTTGATTTCATTGCGTATCTTATCTTAGCCGGACATGATTTAAGCACATTTGCACTGTTAGAAATGAACGTGAAGGGAGACTTTTACCTAAAAATCTGATTAATGAAATTTTCCCAGCCCTTGTACGTCGTTGGGCGATGTCTTCCCAAGGG
>JAVTVY010011304.1:0-50820 GCA_036873755.1 Hanleya hanleyi
ACATTTCCCTGGCACTAACTTGTTCTCATACCCATGCTGTCCCTTAACTTATAAAGATTTCCCTCTTATATCATTGTACATCCATGTTGCCTCATATGTGTATGAATAATAGGATGCAATACTTGATGCTGGAACTTCTTTTTGGGTAACTCCAATCTAGGTGGAAATTGAGATGAAAGTTTAATCATGACGTGGACAATCTGGCGTATGGTGTACGGATTGGCTTGGCATTATGACAGCTATCAATTATGGCCATTTTATTTCATTGTATGTCCAGCGTATACAGAATTCAACAAAATTTCACAGGCCTGTAGAGGTATGGTACATGTATCTGCCGATAATGTACATGTAGCAAAAGTTTAGCCTCCTGTTATGGTTTTTCCCCAACAATCAAATCAAATAAACAAAATTCCTACTTTTCCTGAAAAAAAAATCTATCTGTTTTGCCTCATTCTTTGACTGCTCCAAATTCACTTTTGTCATCTGGACGCAAACGTGACATAAAAAAGCTTGACCAAAGGTTAGTATTCCTGAGGAGCTGATTTCTCCCACAGAGTTTCAATTTGAAATATTATTTATATTTCAGCAAAAGCTAAAAAAACACCTACAATAACGTTCATACCTCCATGCTGACCTGTATTATATATAGACACAAGATTTTCTGTATTTCTGATTCCCCTTTAGTTTATGTCTTAAAACGACACCCGTTGTTACTTAATGCCACTTTTCCTCCATTTGGAGATCCACTGCAAACAAATTAACTCCCCTTAACGGTCCCCTGGATCGTCCGCTAGGTGGCGTGCTCTTCGCGCATGTCCCATTCTCTTTTTCTTTTGCAGTCTAGCTAGCTAGACCTGTTTTGAAAGAGCTCCGTTGTAAACAAAGTGTTTGGCTTATATAGACGCACCCTAGGTTTTTTTTTGGTATTGTAAGTCAATCATGGCTAACGTAGTCACCCAAACTATTAAGAATAGTAAAAGATGTGAATCTTGTCGTCAATTTTGGCCCGTAAAAGACTCACATACAACTTGTTTTAAATGCAGAGCACAGGTATGTTACAGAGAGACGACCTGTGCTGAGTGCATCGACTGGGACGACGTGACCTGGGCGAGCTATGCTTTAGCTAGGCGTAGCATTCTGCTGAGAGCTGCCGGCCTCGATTCGAAGAAAGGACCTACAGAAAGAGCTCATGCTAATCAGGCCCTATTCGACGATCTTGCATTGAATCAAGACATGGACATTACCAACTTGAGTCCGGTCATACAGCCCAGCGGCACAGTTCCTATGGAAACAGCACCTGCTAGAGGCGAGGACTTCGTTCAGCTAGACCAGTCTACAGTTCCTGCGACTGAACCAGCTGACCTGAAAAGTAGCCCTGGCAGAGACACAGATCAAGCCGATTCCTCGGACATCAACTCCTGTTCTTCCAAGTCTCCGCAAGCGACGAAAGACAGCCGTATACCGGGGACACAGAAGGAATCGGCTACGGTAGTCCGGGAATCAAGACCAAGCCACCGGACTCCGGCATCACAGCGGGACCCCGACAAGGAAACAGCTGGCCGGGATCACCGCACGAAGAAAGGCCGTGAGCTGGAGAAGCCGAAAGCCTATAAGGACACCGATGGACGGACCCATACAGAGAGCCGTACCACGGAACCTCATCCTGGGACCAGTACTCGGAGCCGTACCCCGGAGCGGGCTACAGCACGGACATCTGAGAAGTCACGGACCCACAAGGAACGGACTTATACAGATCGCCGGGACTCCGCATCCGACAGGACACGGACTCACGGGGAACGGAAGCAGCGAGAACGGCATGAGTCGATTTCCAGTTCAAGTCACACCCGTTCCACGGAACCGTATACCGGTACTGCGATAGCCAAGTCTCATAGACGAAGCCGATCCCCACTACCGCATCGAAGTCGGGAGGGATACCAGTCCAGGCGACGGTCCCGTTCACCTTACGGAGAGCGCCGGTACAGGGAGACCTCACCAGAGCGACCGTACTATAGGCAAAGGAGCCGTTCACCGTTTTCCCGCCATCGGCTACAGTATACGGAGTCGGGAGAACGGACTTATACCCACCGTCACCGCAGCCCGGGTCATCATGAAAAGCCCGAGCATCGGGATAAGAAGAAGACCGGGGATGCAGCCAGGGACCAGAGCCATCCCGCGGAGCGGAGTGAGCGGACGTCTGTTCCGAGAAGGCCTCCAACAGCAACCATCACCACGGGAGAAGTTCCTTCTACGGAGGCTCCGGAGGTTACTCAACCCCATTCTACTAGCAGTGCTGAGTCTGGCTCGGAGGATGAGGGCCATGCACGACGCTCCACTTCTGCGGCATCCTCATCTCAAGTTTCGACCCCCACCCGTCAGACGGAGGTAGAAAGCAACAGCAAGGAAGAGATTTCCTTCAGAGCCAGGATAGCGGCATTACAAGAATTGATTCCTGAAATGCCCAGACCAGCGGTTGGCGAAGACAAGCAGCTTACCGACCAGCTGTCGGATATCACCCGTAAACGGAGGAGACTTACAGCAGCAACTCTCTACGGGAAGAAGGAGCCGTCTAAGGAGGAAGCTTTGCCTACATGTCCTCCATCTCCAGCATCATACGACTTGTGTGTCAGCACGGATCGGCAGTTCAAGACCCAGAAGACGCTCTTGAAGCCTGGTCCCTACAGGGCCTACGTCCTTCACGGAGACAACTTGCCATTCAAAGCCCCGAAGTCGGACTCGGATCTGGACAGACTGTTGAACGTTACAAAGTCGCCAGCAGTAGTACTCCAGCAAAAGCAAGCCTGCGCTATGGAAGACATGATGTTGACACAGCACAGGATTACATCTTACGCCGATTGGTTCCTGGCGGCCATGTCCAAGGTAGTCCAGGATCCAGATAAGAAGCATAAGGATGGATCTTTGACCTTCTCACAGAAGAAAATTGAGTTTCTCACTTCGTTCATCGACTCCACGAACAAGGCTAACTTGGATCTCATGGAGACGGGGTTTTTCTCCTACGCTACACTGGTGCAGGCCCGACGGACGGCTTACCTGAAGCATCCGAAGTCTGAGGTTTTGGGCTCAGTGAAGAATGAGCTAGCGCAACAGCCCATTTCATCCAAGTACCTCTTCAATCAGGCCATCCCCACGGTTATGTCTGCTGTTAACGACGAGAAAACTTCCCGCATGATCGGAGCCCTCGTAGGCCAGGGTAAAGGCAAGGGCAAAGGCAAAGGCCAAGGCAAGTCCACCAGGGGAGGACGTTCTGCGCCGCTACCACGCCAAGACTCAGGCAGTCAGAAGCAGGACAGCCAGCAGAATTTTCGGACCTACGGAAAGGCACAATTCCGTGGCAGAGGAGGAAAGTCTTCCGACCGGGGCAGAGGGAAGCCCGACCGTCGGAACTGACGGTCCACAGCCTCAGTTTTTAACCTATCATCTTCATCCCTTCATCCTCCCAGAGTTTCAGGACTTCAATCATCCGGTCGTCGGCGGACGATTACAGATATTCTGGCGGAACTGGAAGCTCATTTCAAGCGACAAGTGGGTCATCGAGTCCTTAAGAGACGGAGTTTCCCTCACTTTTCGAGAGTACCCCAGGCTCATTTCAAGACCCAAGCCATCACGTCTTCCAGTTCGACCAGAACACGTACAAACACTACTGGAATCGGTTCAGGTATTGTTGGACAAGGACGCCGTCAGAGAGTTATCCGTAGAAGAAGGAAGTCCAGGATTCTACAGCCCGGTCTTCCTCGTCCCCAAGAAGGGCACAGGTCAGCTTCGCATGATCATAGATCTACGGCGACTAAACGACGTTCTGGAGCCACCTCCCCACTTCAAAATGACATCGGTTCCAGCATTACGGTCCCGCCTACAACCGGACGATTGGATGGCCTCCGTCGACCTCCAAGATGCATACCTCCATGTACCCATTCATCCTCGACATCGGCGGTATCTCCGATTCATCATCGCCGGAAGACGGTTCGAATGGCAAGTTCTACCGTTCGGCATCTCCATCGCCCCATGGTGTTTCACAAGAATCACGTCACCAATCATCTCATTTCTTCACCTAAGGGCTATCAACATAGAGGCATACATCGACGACATCCTTGTCTGGGGGTCAAGGAAGCCAGTACTCAAGCTCCAGATACAGTTCACCATTCAGGTCCTGAAGTATCTCGGGTTCATTCCGCATCCAACGAAGTCGGAGCTGGAGCCGGCACAGAGACGTCAATACATCGGAGCAGTTTTCGACACACGGAAGCGGATCATCCTGCCCCCGGAGGAACGCTGGACAAAGATACAGCCTTTCGTCCGAAGATTTTTATCTTCCCAATCGCAACGCTTACGTCATTGGCAAAGCCTACTGGGATTGCTAGCGTCAACTCAAGATCTGACACAGTATGGACGACTCCAGTTACGACCGTTGCAGTTCAACCTACAGCCGTACCTGCGAGCTCCAGCCATCAATCCCGGGGTTCCGGTCCCTCGGCACTTGCATCAGTTTCTGGAATGGTGGCAGTCCAGGGAGAACGTCATGCTCGGGATTCCGCTGCAGTGGCCGCCGCCGGACGAGAATCTATTCTCCGACGCATCACTCACGGGTTGGGGAGCCCACCTGGGACAGCTAAAGATAGCCGGCAGATGGTCTCCACAGCAGAGAACACTACACATCAATGTGCTGGAGATGATGGCAGTGAATATGGCAGTCCAGCATTGGAGCCTTCAACTGGTCGGCAAATCCTTGATGGTTGCTTCAGACAACACGACAGTAGTAAGCTACATCAACAAGTTGGGGGGGACGAAGTCCCGGATACTGTTCCAGGAGACGTGGTCTCTCTTCACTTGGGCACAGAATCACCGGTGCCGGGTCCGAGCACGGCATGTTCCCGGCCACCTGAACGTCATTGCAGACAGCCTTTCTCGGCCGGACAAAGTTCTATCGACAGAATGGCATCTCCATACAGAGGCGTTTCGCCAAGTGTCATCGATTTGGGAGCAGCCTCTGGTAGACCTGTTCGCAACAAGGAACAACGCTCAGCTACCGATCTTCGTCAGCCCGATGCTCGACCCACAGGCCTGGGCAGTCGACGCCATGTCAATCAGCTGGGACAACCTGATCGCCTATGCATTCCCACCGATTGCGCTTATTCAGCCAGTGTTGAAGAAGATAACAGAACACAGCTGTATTATCCTGCTCGTAGTGCCATGGTGGCCGCGCCGTCCATGGTTCCCGCAGTTGATCCACCTACTAACCGACGTCCCTCGTCAGCTGCCTCCGTGGTACCGACTACTAGATCAACCAGGAGGTCTTCTACACCACGATCCACAGTGGCTCAACCTTCACGTCTGCAGATTATCAAGCAATCCCTTACAGACCAGGGGTTTTCAAAACAAGTTACGGAGGCGATGGCAGCGGCAAACAGACCATCCACCTCTAGACTTTACCAGGCCAAGTGGACCTACTTCTGTACCTGGTGTGGGACCAAAGACATCGATCCCGACACTGCCTCTGTTCCAGTGATAGCCGAATTCCTGCTGCACCTGCATCGAGACAAGGAATTCAAGATGAGCACTATACAGGGATACCGCTCTGCGTTGTCCAGAGTCATGAAGTTGACGTCAGGAACAGATATCGGACAAGATGTCAACATTACAGCGCTTCTACAGTCCTTCGCCTTACAGTCTCGCCGGACAAGACAGCTATTACCAAAGTGGGACCTTGGAGTGGTACTGAGTGCTTTTCTACGGCCACCGTTTGAACCGTTGCAGTCGGCTACGATCAAGGCACTGTCTTATAAGACAGTCTTCTTAACAGCATTCGCCTTAGCCACCAGAGTCTCCGAACTTCATGCATTGGAACGCAGCTCCCTGGCATGGACCGCAGGTTGGAAAACTATATCATTTCGTCCAATCCCGGAATTCATCGCCAAGAACGAATCAACACGTCAGGGACCATGTGCTCAAAGACTATACCAGATCCCAGCACTCACAGACTTCGTAGGACCACTGGAGAACGACAGACTACTGTGCCCAGTTAGAGCCTTACGGTGCTACTTAAAGAGAACAGACTCTACGAGGGGATCTAGGCGTCTTCTATTTCTGTCATTACATCCAGGAGCTTCTGCGGACATCACGAAGAATACAGTTGCATCCTGGTTGAGGAAGACGATACACTGGACATACCAACTCGCCATCGATGCTCCTCCCTTGCTCTCGAAGGCATCATCTCATGAGATTAGAGCTATTGCTACGTCCTGGCCGCTCTGGAAAAACTTATCACTGGACGAGATCGTTCAAGCCTGCGCATGGACTGTGAACTCTACCTTCGCTGACTATTATCTTAGGGACATGTCTGTTCAAACAGACAGGGTGACTACGTTAGGGCCATTAGCTGCAGCCCAACGTATAGTCCACTGATTTCCACTAAGAAGAAAGGGGGGGGCGCTACTCAAGCAAGCAAGATCCTGACAATTCGGTGAGTATAGAAGACGAGCCGTGTCAGAGACGAAGGGACTTCAAGGCATCACGATGGCATCTGGTTATCTAGCCGAGTATACAGGCAGATGGTCGGAATTCATTCCCCCACTCACCGCACTACTCGTAATACCTTGAGTTCCCTACGCTTCTATACGACACGGGAATTATCATGATATTACTAGGCAAATTAGAATTATAGAATCAGAACAGGGCGTGCTCCGCTTAAGCCAAAAGCAAGCCACAAGGCCGGCTACCCAACCCCCACTATTGGGAGTCTGGCATTAAGTAACAACGGGTGTCGTTTTAAGACATAAACATGAAACATTTATAAATAATGTTATTGTTTATTATTAAAACAAACCCGTTGTTACGGTTTGATTTACCCGCCCATCCTCCCCGCTTGGCTCGGCCTTGTCATAAACAGGTCTTGCCGTTGCACAGAAAAAGAGAATGGGACATGCGCGAAGAGCACGCCACCTAGCGGACGATCCAGGGGACCGTTAAGGGGAGTTAATTTGTTTGCAGTGGATCTCCAAATGGAGGAAAAGTGGCATTAAGTAACAACGGGTTTGTTTTAATAATAAACAATAACATTATTTATAAATGTTTCATTTTTGCTCTGTCCATTCATCCATTAAAGGTTATACAAAATGGTCTCAAAATCTGCTACTTGTTTGTGCTAAATTGTTGTAGAGGTGATCATATAGACTTGTTTTACATTTTTGTATGTTTTCAAACTGCTCAAGGTTGGAAATAGCAGCAGTAAAGTGCGACAATTTCACGCCCTTTTCAAAACGGTGAAAGCTGTGATCGCTTGACCTGTGACGTCACAACCTGATTACGATCTCGGTCAAATGCCTGTTGTGACGTCAAAATGTCAGCGACGTCACGCTAGAATTCCCACACTTGGGTGAATCTTTCGTAACAACGCCCGACGTCATAGACTATGACGTTTACGGCGCAATCGTAATCAGGTTGTGACGTCATGCACCGGAGGTCATGGCTCCAATACGTTTTCTCCCACCTGTGTGCTATTCGTGTCCTAAAACCCACTTCGACGACATTATTCAAGAAAAAAATACCAATTTGTTGTTTGGAACACTACCGGGTATGTTTAATGCAAAGTAGTATAGAGTCATTTGGTATAACCTTTAACACAAGTTGTCCATGTGATATCTCTAGTTTCAAGGTATGATTGTACCAAACTTTGAGTATGCCTTAAGGTAGGTGCACACAGAGCTTGTGACTGCGTGATCGCAGCCGCAAGCCGTATCCCCCCAAAGTCATGCGACGACGCAATCCTCTAGACTGTTGCGATCATGTGTGACATCGAGGACGCAATAATTGCTGCGATCCTTGTCAGCCAGCGTCGTCCCTAGGTTAAAAAAGCGGAATGGCCCCTGGGAAGGAGGTTGCGCGTAATGGCCCCTGGAAACGAGGTTGACAGACAATATGCGTCCTATGGCTGCGGCGAATACGGCTCCGACAAATATCAAATCATTTTGATCCTTGCGATTCCGACTGCGCCCCGGGACGCAAGCACTAAATGACTGCGGTCTCCAGTGCACACAGACATTTGCATCCTCGCAAAGAGTCTTGCGGCTGCGATCACGCAGGCACTAAGCTCTGTGTGCACCTACCTTTACTCGCTTGGCAAAGAGGAGCCATACATTTTGAGATCAATTTGTCAAAGGTCAAGGTCGCAGCCCCCCAAAACTGAATCAAGTTTTCAGAATTCTCTCCCCTACATGTTTATGGCATTTGTCCTGTGGAGTTGTCTCCCATGTTTGAAACCGCTACATTTTGTTAAACTGTTGTGAAATAAAAACCATACATTTACTAATTCATTGGGGAGAGGGGTCCTTCATGAACTTCATACCTGTTTATTAACTCAAGAACAAAGGTTTACTTCATTGACTTTCTTCTTCCTTCATGAAAAATTATCTCGGCTGAAATTCAATATAAGATGTGATATATGTTACATTCTCAGAAGCACAAAATGTAGACCTTTCTCTGGATTGCTAGCTACCAATTGGAATCAAGGCTATTAAACAACCTTGAAATTTGGACCAATGTAATTCCAGATATACGGGCGTATATTGAAGCCCCCTGGGCTCTTTGTTTTAGATATAATTAACTGTGTTTGGTAGTGCTATCAGATTATGAGGAAAACTTTTTTATCCAGTTGTAGTTCAGATGCCTACAAAAAATTAGTTGTCTCGGCCCATATTTTATGGAGTTATGCCCCTTTCGAATATAATAATCTCCGATTTTGTGATCTGTAGTTGAATATACAAGTTATATCTGCAGATCCGTGTTTGGTACAGCTACTAAATTTTGGGAACTAGTTGTATTCCAGAAGCGTACAAAAAAAATCATTGTCTCAACCCTTATTTTATGGAGTTATGCCCCTTTTTGGGTGTAATAATCTTGAATATGCTTGAATGTAACCAGTTACATCTGAAGAGCTGTGCTCAATACAGCTACCAAATTTATTTATCTACTTCTATTCTACAAGCCTACAAAAAATTTATTTGTCTCTGCCCTTATATTACAGAGTTATGACCCTTTTTTGTACATTAATCTGGATATGATTTTGTGATAATATTCTTGAATGTGGCTGTTGTATCTACAGAGTTGATGATATTTTCTAAAAAGGACAATTCTGGATGATTAGTTTAGTCATAATATTTTGCACATTCTCAGCATATTTCTCAATTGCTTGTGGGAAGCCGAGGAGTTTTGTGAGTCTCATCCTCACGTTTATCATGGTTACTACAATGAAAAAAGTGGCTAAAATAACCCCTGCTATCTTCTGATCGTGTTCAACTCAGTGAAATAGTTGAAGTACAAGAAAGAGTGCAATGCACATGTGCCACTTCACTTCACTAGTTCCGTTCAACCAGTTCCCTGCTTATCCCCCTGTATAAGACTGGAAGAGTTTGTCGGACTGTCACTGTCCAGATTCAGGAGTCATATGGAGAATCCCTCTTACAACAGTATATGATACAGGATTCGGCACGGTTGAATATGGCCTGTTATATATACTCACAAATTGTACCATAGACACTGACAGATACCACGATGTAAAAGTGGTCAACAATGAAAACTCCATAATATCCACTAGACCATCAATTTCAAATGACATCTCTCAATCCATGAAAGGTATAGCACATGTGGTAGCCATCCCAGTTCAACGAGCACAGAGACTCTTTTAGAGTGTTCACACCATACTTCCACACTGTTCAAACTATGTGGCTTACATGGAGGTCAAAATATTAGCCCGGCCGTGAACTGGAATCGGTAGCATGGATATTATTATTAATTCAGGTTTTCCCCAGGTGTATGGAAAGTTACGACCCTCCCTGAAACTCATACACGCTGTGGCGTCAGGGTGTGGGTTTCAGGGAGGGTCGTAACTTTCCATACACTGTCAGGGTGTATGGGTTTCAGGGAGGGTCGTAATACACCTGGAGGAAAACCTGAATAACGAATTTATTATCCCTCAAGCCTTTTGATCTTATAGTAAAAATACCAGTACTGCAAAAGGTCTATCATTTAGAAGCAATGGTACAACGGACAAATCCAACGGGCCATTTCGGTTATAAAACCTGTCCGTATTTTGCTACTGTACTGTGAGAAAGGCGCCACAACACAATCCATTTTGATCTGCTTTCCTTCAGAAATCGACTTTTATTTTTGGAGCAACTTATGTGTCGGAAACTTCAGTGAAACTAATGCGCTATGACTTTATTCTATTAAATGTTGACGAGTGAGTGAAAGGTTTATTCCATAAATATTGAGATAATGGTCAGCTGAACTTTCGAAGCGAGAGCGTCATTTCTAATCGCATGTGAGTTGTTTTTTATATACCCCGAGTAACAAGTCATCACTCGGGATACATGGACATCACTCAGGGGTGTATGGGTTTATACGACCCGACCTTTTAACCAATCAAAATACCGATATTGAATACAAATTTGTTGTGGGGTAATAATGGCATATACACTGGGTGCTCAATTAGAATATGCTGCCAGATGGAAATAACAACAGTGAAGGTGCGTGTGCTATAGATCTATTTACTGACTGCCATGTAAGACGTTTAGTTGGAAGGGTGTGTAGACTTTACACTCATTGAAATGGATGACTGTCACCCATGCTATGCTTTTCATGCATTGAGTGAATTCTTAGACATATTAGACACATTGGAGTTTTTTATGTTGACAAGGTTTATATCATACATATCTGTAATGTGTTTGGTAGACTTCTTCTATATATATATATTCGAATTGACCAGGTCCAATCTTTCGGAAACCTGAACTAAAAGATGTCTTCTCTATGCGGCATGTAAATGTATAATGTGGCAGTCCCAAGAAGTCTTCATGCCTTATTTTGGGGCAGAAGCGGGGTGTAATAGACAACAACAGCAGCCGGTAATTCTGACACACTTCTTTATTCTTATTCCCATGGAACCCAGAAACGGCTCCCCAATGTCCCAATCCATGGACGACGACGGTGATGAAGAAGAAGGTTCAAGCTACATGGAACCAAAAAGGGGGAAAATATAACAATATTAGCTCAAATGCAGAATAATTCCTATCAACTGTGATTGTTCTCATCAAATATATTGTTCGTGTATGTAACATTCATGAGCATTTGAGAGCGAAGGATATGATATACTAGCAGTAAAAGGAAAGTCAGACTTCGTCAAACATGATATCCTGATTACAGTTTTTAGAACTAGAAACTTTCAACAAACGTGTGCTTGTTTACAGAGGTTTTATGTGTGGCTGTGTTTGCACTAATAGACATATACTCACAACATTTTGTCAGCTACTGGTGTCTATACTGTTTGTTAAATCTTCCTATGTCTGACTATTTCTTGGCGTTCAACCATTTACATCAAAATAAAGACCAAAAAATAGACGACGTTAAACCAACATTTTCCAAAATGTGCTCGCCACAACACTCAGCTAATCGCACGTTACCTTAAAATTGTCTGTCCGGTCCAACAAACGGAAACGGACTTTCGCACTTAATCAACATGGAGCTTTCATCGCTTACATCCCGGCCCCTTAAATGCGAGCTTTACATAACCGAGCATTTAAACAAAATACACATATAACATGAACAAGCTAATGTGAATCATAAACAGTTATGATTATCCAAAAGAATGCTGGTAGTCCTTATAATTTCACAGTTCGCAATGTTCTACATTGACTTTTATCCGGAAATTATCAATGTTCTCCATTGTTTAAAGGCACACGAGGACTTACATGTCACAGTTCACAAGCACTAATGTGCGAGTGCGTATGGGTTTTCAAACTATCACTGGTTAACAGTTAGTCTGAAACAGTTTCTATCAAGCATAGCTTGTCGATCGGTCTTGTGAGAACCGTCCAGCGTGTCTTCACATCTACTGACCGGACAAGACCGTCCTTGCCAGGAAAGGTTTTCACAATCCTACCCAAATGCCAGTTAAGCCTGTGCGTACTGCTGTCCATAATCAGCACCACGTCGCCGACACGAAAGTTTCTCCTTGGTGTCATCCACTTTTGTCGTAACTGAAGAGTTGGTAAATACTCCCGGATCCATCGCTTCCAGAAGGAGTCAGCCAGATACTGTACACATCTCCACCGTTTACGGAACGTACCTTTTCTGGTGAAATGGTCTACTGGAAACTCTGGGCCTGACCGTAACAATAAAAGGTGGTTCGGGGTAAGTGGATTAAGATCGTTTGGATTGTCAGACACCACTGTCAGTGGTCTACTATTCACAATAGGCTCTACCTCACAAAAGAGTGTACTCAAGTCCTCATCTTCTAGCGTCTGCTCTCTCTGCAGCAGAGCATTGAGTACATTACGAACAGTACGAATTTGTCTCTCCCATGAACCGCCCATATGAGAGGCAGCTGGTGGGTTGAATTCCCACACAATCTCTCGCTGGCACATATGGTCATTGATCTTTTGCTGGTTCCAGTTCTGAATTGCTTCTCTAAGTTCGCGTTCACCACCTATGAAATTGGATCCATTATCAGATCTCAATCTGTCCGGCCTTCCCCTCCTACACTCAAATCGTTTCAACGCATTGATGAAGGAGTTAGTATCCATTGAATCTAACTTCTCAATGTGTATCGCTCGTATGGACAAACATGTGAAGAGGCATCCCCACCTCTTGACTTTACTCCGGCCCCGTTTGACCTCAAACGACCCAAAGCAATCAAGACCGACAAATGAAAACGGAGGCTTGTAGGGCGTCACCCTATCCGTTGGTAGATCTGACATTTTCTGCTCACCGAGCTTGCCTTGTCTCCTTTTACAAGGAACACAGTCTTTGAGCACTTTGTTTACAGTTGGCCTGGCGTTGATTATCCAGAATTTTTGTCGGATATCGGCTAGCACATGTTCTTTGCCGGAATGGCCACACTGACTATGGTAATCACGCACAATGAGAGAAACTGTATGGTGGTTCTTTGGTAGTATAACCTGGTGTTTGGCTTCATCCGAAATTGGAGCCTTGTTCAAGCGACCGCCGACACAAATGAGTCCATCAGAATTCAAAACTGGCTCTAGTGCGAATATTGAGCTTGATCGCTTCACGAAACCATCAGTGTTGGCATACAGTAGGCGAAATTCTTCACTGAAGTGTCGTTTCTGAACGAACTTGATAATCGCAACTTCAGCATCTTTGATCTCAGACACAGTTAGCACATTCGGTGTCTGAATTGTCACACGTTTCGCAATAGCTTTCTCATAAAGTATCTGTCTAAGTCGCAATATCCAGCCAACAGCTCTCTTGAGATAGTACCACGATGAATACCTTTCCAGTAACTCATTAATCACGTCGCGTGACTCATCTTTAGAGGTGCTGTACACTTTCACTTCGCGTTTCACTTCTTTGTCATCCTCTGGAATACTGAAGTCATTTACAGGCAACACTGGCCATGTTGACTCATTTTCCCACAGAAATCCAGGACCATTCAACCATCTTTTGGTTGACAGCAGTTTATCAGCGTCAAGTCCACGTGATGAGTCATCGGCAGGATTATTCGCTGAATCCACATATCTCCACTGACTAGGAGACGATCCATCATGAATAACGGCTATCCGATTAGCTACGAACGTATGGAAACGCTTGTCTTCATTCTTCACATATTGTAGTACGACTGTACTATCTGTCCAGAATACAGATCCTTGAATGTCCAATCTGAGTTCGTGGCGAAGCATGCGATCCAATTTCACCAAGATTACGGCTGCAGATAATTCTAATCGAGGGATTGTGATTGGCTTGATGGGGGCTAACCGTGACTTTCCAATGAGGAAACTACAGTGTACATCGCCTGTTGAATTTACAATTCTCAGGTAACTAACCGCACCATAACCTTCACTCGACGCATCCGAGAAATGATGTAATTGAACTACAGCAGGTAATCCAAACCGAGGAGGCAATATACACCGTTGGATCTTAATCTGTTCCAATTTCGGGCAGTTTTGTACCCAGGAATTCCATTTCTCCACGTTTTCGGGTTTCAATGGATCATCCCATCCTTTCTTGGATCTTGTCTCATCTTGGAATATCTTTTTGGTCTGAAGAATCACAGGAGAAACAAATCCTAACGGGTCATAGAGAGAGCTTATAACGCTTATTAAGCCCCTTGTCGTGATGGGTTTCTCTTTCAGTACGACCCTAACGATTTGTCTAAGTTCAAGTCTCTGATTCCTTTCGCTCTAGATTCGGGTGAAACAAGAGTCGAGTACTCTGCGACTGTTACTCGTCCATTTAGTCAAGTTGAAACCTCCTTTGTTTAGCAAAGAGCACAACTGATCCACAAGCTTGATTGCCTGATCTTTACTAGCCACAGACTTGAGGCAATCATCCACATAGAAGTTGTCGTGTACCGTTTCGACGACTTCCAGATCAAAATCGGTTTTGTTGTCTTTGGCTGTTTGTCTAAGCGCGAAATTCGCGGCACTGGGACACCAAACTCCACCGAAAAGATGGACTGTCATGCGATATTCCTCCAGCTCTTGAGCAGGATCACCATCCTTCCACCATAGGAACCTGAGAACATCCCGATCATCCGGCGGAACCTTCACCTGGTGAAACATGGCTTCCACATCTCCCATGATGGCAAATTCTCTCTCGCGAAACCGCAACAGAATTCCGATGAGATTGTTGATGAGATCGGGTCCCTGTAGAACCTCTGAGTTGAGTGAGAGGCCTCCATATTTGGCAGAGCAGTCGAATACTACCCTAAGTTTCTCTGGCTTGTTCTCATTTCTGACACCGTGGTGTGGTAGGTACCAAAATTTACCTCCATCAGTTGGTTTTGTGTTGTCTGGGACTTTCTTCGCGAAACCATTATCTAGTAGCCCTTGAATTTCTGCCTTATATTTCTCACATAAAACAGAGTCATTGCGCAGTTTCCTACCAAGGGATTCAAGACGACTTGTCGCTAGACTGTAATTGTTCGGTAAGTTGGGAGGACTATGCTTAAAAGGTATGTCCATCTCGTAATGTCCGTCTTTAAGCGTCGTTGTCCTTTCCCAAATGTCCACCACACGTCTATCGTTGACCGACATTTCTGTCCTATTGTCAGCCAAGGACTCGGAAGATTCCAGTTTCCAGAATTTATCTATCTGTAATTCAAGGTTTTCATCAGCTCGGATGAAATTTGACGTTGCTGATCTAGTCCGTCTGGAGACAAACTTAACGGTCCATTCAGTGTCCATCCAAAAATAGTGCGCATGGCATATGGCTCACTCCCTTTGCCACATTTAACTTCAAGGGGCGCTAATGCTAACGGAACATCCTGTCCGATAAGAAGAGTAACTTCTGCCTTGTCTGTGGATGGCAATTTTACTCCATGCAGATGAGGCCATTCGTTGACATCGTCTTGAACTGCCATACTATCTGATAACACAGGTAAGTTTGACGTGGAATACACATATGGCAAGTTGACAACGTTTTTCTCATATATGTCTGTAACCTCCAGCGACGTAAGAATAACGTCTGATTTACAGTCTTGTTTTCCCAGTGTTGTAAGACTCAGTGTAGTGTTAGTTCCTTTGATACCAAGCTGTTCTATCAAAGCCTGGGTGCTCCCACTGTCCAACAAAGCGTATGTTTGAACGAACTTCTGTTCACTGTTAGATCTAACCTTTATTGGGACAATAGGTAGGGCTATCCGTGCTGCGCCGGCCCCCGTGGCACCACATGATGACTTCTGTTCCACCACATGCTCATTTCCCGCTAGTTTTACACCATCTGAACATTCACTTCTAACATTTGATGAATCACTCTTTTCTTGACTCAGTTGGTTACTGCCTCTGGCAGAGAAAATATGCACAAGTCTAGAATGTTTGCGATTGCATCCACGAACACTACATCGGCCATCTCGTGAACAACTAGCAGATACATGTTTCGCAGAGAAACAGTTGAAACAAAGTCTTTTCTCTCTGATGTATTCAAGTCTTTTCTCTGGCGTCATTTGTTTGAATTTTTCACATCTGAAAAGTGCATGATTTGCAGGACAAAGATGACACACTATAGCGTCTTTGGAGGAGCGGTTTGTTGACAATGAAGTTTTACTATCATTGTCCACTTGAACATGGAAACTAGCTCCTCGACTCCGGTTATACGGTTTCTGGAACTTTCCTGTCATGGAAGAACTTCCAAGGCTTCCACCGAAAACTGGGTCGTTGGCCTCTTCAGCAGCCAGTTCTATGAATTCCACTAGCTGTCCGATTTCCGAATACATACCTTCAGTTTTCAATGTTCTGACAGCATTTTTTCGCCATCTGCCTTGCAGATAGACAGGAAGCTTTTCCACCATTTTAACCATTCGTGCTTGGTTATCTACTTCCTGTAGTCTGCCCATAGCTCCCAAAGTTATCATGCAGCTTCGCACCTCATCAGCGTATTTCTGAAGCGCTTCATTATCAGAAGGTCGGATATTTGGGCCTTCTGTAACCTTCTTAATCCAGGCTTTAGATATCACAAACTGATTTCCAAATCTGTCATTCAAAAGCCTCCTGGCTTCACTATAGCCATACTGAGGGTTCATGACTGAGCAGCATTCAATCACCTGGAGCGCTTTACCAGAACAGTATTGGAACAACCTGTTCAACTTAATACTGTCAGTGACCGCTGTGTTACCAACGCTGTTATCGAAGGCATTTATGAACATCCAATAACGAAGCGGATCTCCATCAAATTTAATCAGTTCTGTCTTCGGAAGTTGCATAGTGTCGAGCATCTGTTGTTGTAACAGAAGCACACGTTCTTCAGCTGTTGTCGCTTCATGAAGCACATTACCGACGTTATTCTCAGAATGTCTTGTTTCTGCCGGTTTCACACGTACTGGGTCACAGGGGAACTGAATAGGAGGCTGAAAAGGAGTCTGAATTTGACTTTGTTGCATCCGATATGCCGGTCTGTCACCACGTAATTGATCAGGTTTAGACGGTCTCTTAACTGAATGCCAATCCTGGGCTAATGGGTTCAACAGTACTCCACGCCGCTGCTCATGTAGCGATTTTTCTCTGTGCTTAATTCCACTCGCTTTTGGAACTTCTAAATTTGCCTTAGCATTTTCCAGTTTTACAGGTAGCAAGTCCGCCTGCTTACGAGGTGTACCGACTTGGCTGCTATATTCAGCATAAACCTGGACCTCTGCTTCAGCTATGACGCGTACTGTAGGTGCTTATCTTCAAATTTACCTAATGTTTGTCCCAGATCCTCCATTTTACTCTCTACTAATGTCGTGTCGACGGTATATTCCATAAGCGACCTGATTTCTCTGATTTTGCTTGTCATATTTCCTTTAATTCCACCTCTTTCTTTGCGGAGTTGTTTGACTTTCTCGGCATATATGCCCTCCTGGTCCAATGTCACATTTTCTGTCCTCTCTCCCATTCCCGAGGATTCTTCACCAAGCACAGACATTTTGAACCACAGTTCCCGCAGAACACTTAGCAAATTTTACGAAAATGTTCTTGAACTGTTGTAATAGACAACAACAGCAGCCGGTAATTCTGACACACTTCTTTATTCTTATTCCCATGGAACCCAGAAACGGCTCCCCAATATCCCAATCCATGGACGACGACGAAAGTGAAGAAGAAGAAGGTTCAAGCTACATGGAACCAAAAAGGGGAAAAATATAACAATATTAGGTCAAATGCAGAATGATTCCTATCAACTGTGATTGTTCTCATCAAATATATTGTTCGTGTATGTAACATTCATGAGCATTTGAGAGCGAAGGATATGATATACTAGCAGTTATAGGAAAGTCAGACTTCGTCAAACATGATATCCTGATTACAGTTTTTAGAACCAGAAACTTTCAACAAACGTGTGCTTGTTTACAGAGGTTTTATGTGTGGCTGTGTTTGCACTAATAGACATATGCTCACAACATTTTGTCAGCTACTGGTGTCTATACTGTTTGTTAAATCTTCCTATGTCTTCTGACTATTTCTTGGCGTTCAACCATTTACATCAATATAAAGACCAAAAAATAGACGACGTTAAACCAACATTTTCCAAAATGTGCTCGCCACAACACTCAGTTAATCGCACGTTACCTTAAAATTGTCCATCCGGTCCAACAAACGGAAACGGACTTTCGCACTTAATCAACATGGAGCTTTCATCGCTTACACTAACAACGGCAATCCTGATACAGCCTGACGATGAGTGACGTTTCTGAATCAGCTGAGGACGCATATGTTGTATCGGTGAAGGTTTGACAAGCATTTAAACATATTTAAATGCAGATATCCAGATATGTGTAATGGAATCTAATCATGTTATATATAAAACTGGAAGTATCAGGGTGTGATATATGCCGCTGGGCGAAAAGTCTTAATGATCAGAATTAAGCTCTGTGTGGTAAATTTTGGCGTAAACCGAAATTCGATGCTGAGAATAAATTGTTTGTAAATGTTTACAAGTTTATGTTTTATTGCAAAAGTATTTACTTGTAAATGAATAATCTGTTATGAGTATATTTGTCTCTTTATGCATGTTATCGACAACATTGTTTTCGGAATATTTTAAGGGTATATTGTGTTATTAGTGTTTTTTGTTGACGACCAGTGTTATAAAACAATGGAGTATGGATGAAATTACATGTAAGTTTATATCGATTTTAGAAAGACATGATTAAAAAAGATCTTTTTAGTTACTCTACCATTTAATCATTTAAATGAGTCAATTCCGAGAATTATGATGTGTATGTATGTCCATAGCTCAGAATGGTGAGAGTAAAAATTGCTGTCAAGATATATTGGAATAATCCAAATGCATTCAAAATATCATGCTTAGTGAGTAGTGAAGGCAGAGTGAGATTGTGAAAATTATATAGAAGCGTTTATATGTTGTGTGGGTGCAGTTGTTGTTCCACCCACACAACGCCGGGAATTTTGTATGTAAATATGCTGTTTATATAGACATAAATTTTTCTGTATTCTGTAACAAGGGTGAAAATTCACGAATAAGTTTTTATCCTTAGACCATTGACCCGTTCTTTGGTGTTCAGTATTACCAAATATGGTGTTATGTGTTGATTATTGGTGATTTGTTTGTTTCATAAACAAATGGAACCGGGTACCAGAGAAATGTTATTTCTCTCGGTTGAAGCATGAATTAGAGAGAAATTACTTTCTCTGGTTGGTGTAATGTGTTTATGTAATCAATTGTTTTGTTTAACAATTGGGCTTGGTTGGTGTAATGTGTTTATGTAATCAATTGTTTTGTTTAACAATTGGGCTTGACCTAAGGAGTTGTAATGAAGTTTCCATTCAGCACGACTGACTGGGACCGTGCTGGTAAATTTTTAACAAAATTAATAATTGCATATGATAAGTTAATGGCAATTATATTTGATGGTTATCAATTGATGGCGCATGCTGGTTTAGGTTTTCTGTATTAATATTTGGATATTGTTTCTTATTCGATTATGTCTTAAAGTATTATTTATATATATACTTTGTTGCCTTAGGCAACAGTTTGAGTATGTGTTTTTAGTACATGTTATTGCTTAAATGAGTAACCGCTCTACCCCCATAGAGTATGCCAGGCTGCAATGGGTTGGGGGCAGGTTTCCTCCCTATTATGACTGGTTATGGTCGGGGGGGTTGTTCCTGGCCGGCGGCAGGCATTTTTTTTTATATAGGTTATTCTCTAGATTTATCTAATTTAAATAATTTGTGTAACGTATTTGTTTCAGTATAGCGCTGATATGCCCTATCAGTGTTATGGTGTTTGATGTCGTTTATATGCATTTGACCTCATCAGAGTATCATAACATTGTAGAAATAAATGGTAGATTTCTACCGCTGTTTGTCAGAATAAAGAGAGCGTACGGTCCCAGCAGTATTACCAAATATGGTGTTATGTGTTGATTATTGGGGATTTGTTTGTTTCATAAACAAATGGAACCGGGTACCAGAGAATATACGAGAGTTTGAATTCTAACACATTTCTAAAATGACAATTACCAACGATAAGGAAAAGGAACAAAATTAAGTTCCGAGATAAAAAGAAAATGTCACCATCACAACATTGTAAGATACTATAACTACATGCGCGATCTGACGGGTTCTTAATATACTGCTTAGTATTTTTCAATATGTAGAACCTTACGACATTTGGCTTTCGTCGTAGATGCGCACTTGGAACCAGGTGCCTACATACACCACTGGGACATTTTTCGGCCATGTTTGCTCTTGTCCGCCGTCCTTTCGCTCTGGTCCGTCTCTGGGCGTCTTCGTGCTGTCCGGAATATTGCAGTGGCAATATGTCCTGGAACACCTGGGGGTTTCTTTTTCTCTCTCTCTCTCCAATCTCAGCTGATGGCGTTAATAAAATGGGGGATATATATAGGTGTAAGTGTGCGCTGGGAATCTTACCCATCAGTGTTAGAGCATTACTGCATTATAGTGGGCGTTGATGAATTTACTGCGTTATAACGGAGGTTGTGTGTCCAATAATTAACTCTCAAACTGGTTAGAATCAGTTCAAACCTGTTTAAACCAGTTCCATTGTGTATCTGTTTGGTCCTAGCGTTTCTATTCCTACGACAACAGTGACGTAATATCCCCCTGACGTAACGTCAATACCTTCAGTATGACAACCAGCATGGTGTATGCAGAATCCACACCGAATCATTAGTCAAAATCCCTTTCTATATTACTCCCTGATTACGCTATTCTCGATGACTTCCGGTACATGGATAGTATATCACTATATTAACACCTAGAGAGAGACAAGCCCAGGAGCACACCGACCAGCATCATTGGGCGGACGACGATCAGGGAACTGTACACTACAATAACTTGTACATCCTACATGCAATACTGGCTAGTGTTTCATCCCAGCGGTGAATGTGATGCTCTATTCCCGAGTGCGCATCTAATCCGGAAGTACGCTTTATCTACTGCCGATAACGCCACACTCACTAAGTCGCTTACTCTAACCTCACTCACTCACTCACTCACTCATCACTAGCGCATGCCTGAGTACAGGAGTCACGTTAGCTGAAACCCGATATCTCTCATCCCTGCCATTCTCGACTGAGCTTTTCAATTCCAGAAGCATATGGGCAGTCCACCCATCAGAGCCCGACCTCGAAATCGACAAGTGTAGATCCGCTGATTCTGCCTGCGATCTGCAGTTACCCACACAACCCACACCAAAAATGCTCTTTTTCTTCTACCCTCCAAGTGCACATGCACGTATAACTGGACCAACGACGATCGAGACATTGTACATAGAGAGAGCTACAACAGAGCCGTGCCACTAGCAACCGTTATGGGTTGGTGTATGGGGGCGTATGTAAAAATAACTAGTTAAACGAGAAATATATTGTTATATTTCTGCCGAGACACAAATTCAATCTTGCCCACAAAGTCAAAAAACACTTTCGCACAAACCTTATTCTTGTGTTCTCTACTATTGAATACATCGCAGTCTCTTGGACCTTGGAGTGTGTCGTGTTTGCATTCAGGTCACATGATATCTGATGAAGTCATTTCTCTCAATAAAAGCTCATTGGGTCTCATTAGCTAAATATTGTTGATTAACTATATATTGTTTACACCCAGGGTCATATGACCCACCCTTCCCACACGCACCCAATCTAATCCTAACTCTTCACTGCTACTGATGACGTCACAGGCAAGTGATAGTGGCGTCATTTCTCTCATTCAAATCTCACTGGGGTTGTTTGATGAGTGTTCAACGTGATACAATCACCAACGACACCACTACATAGCTTCGTACAGTATGTGGGTTTCAATAGGATATCCAAACAATCCAAATTCACACCACACCAAATCCGATCCGATCTGCGGTTTATACTGTTGACGTCACTTTCATTCACGTGACATATATGTCCTTCTCTGCAAAGACATACTCTCCAAGGGCGCATCACACACAACCCACACTTACAAAAAATCCAACCGTATGTGAGATTTGTATACTACTAATGATGTCACTGGTCTAATACGCTGTGAAAGAAAAAATGGCGTCATTATAGGAAATCGTCTTTCTTGGGGTGCAATTTTTATGCAGAAATCACCCAAACTAATAGGCTATCTTGACATTCTGTGAGAAAATGATTTTTTTAAATAGCTGGCAAAATATGCTGAACAGCATTTTTTTTTCATTTTTGGCGTTTCTCAGGAGGGACTTCCCATCACAGCGAAGCTATGATACGTTAACCAAAAATCATTTGGGTATTTCTTTGGTAAGGATTATATTATCTGCATTAGTTCAAATATCGTTTTGGTTAACGCAATCACAATTTTATGAAGTTGAAAAATCAAAATATGGTTTAACGTGATTTTAATAATCTTAGATCGGGACCACTATAGCTGTTATATAACTGTTCACGCGACGGAAATGACGACTACAGGTCACAAACCACTAAATATTCGCCTTACTTAATATGTAGTAAATTGGCCAAGCACATGTTGAGAAAACTATATTTCCTAATATTCGCCGCCACAAATGATCCACACACCACGTAGCCTGGCCTTTCCGCTCAAACATATGGAAAATTCAGCATACATTCCCCACCATTTTTTCGAGATAAGACCGCCAGAAATAGGGTCATCTAGCCCGACAACATTACGGCAAATTTCGGGGATACCAATCAAACTGGCCCAGATTTTTTTCCGATTAAAATTTGAAAAGGTGGTTTTGATATATTTGAGAGTCAAGTATTATGGAAACATTTTAAAATACGTCACAGACCATTTTTGGCCCATTCAGGTATAATAGCCAATCAATGTTCGCCGGAAGTCAAGTCCTGATAATAATGTTACACCCAAAAACTTCAATGGAGGTTTGTGACCTTAATCCCATTGTCCTGCAGTGAGCCGCTGTCGAACTACCCCACGATGACGATCAGGTATTGAGAATACTTATGTTTGTTACATATATTAAGCGTTAAGTTAATATCTTATCGGGTCAGTTGTGTTTATAGAGTGTTTTACACTGAAACTATGGGATCATTTTAGAGGAAGATGGATTTGTTTTCAGTGAAGTACATGTAGCTTTACCAACTCGTCCGCCATTCTAAACACACACTGATGACGCGTCTTACATTCCAGCACAGGATCAGATATGCCCAAGACGGACGACGACACGGAGAAATGCCACGATCAGACCGGACCGCCAGTAAGGCTGTTATTCTTTTGCGAAGAAAACTTAATACATGGTAAAGGCCATGTTTGTTCACCGTGTTATAATAATAAAAGGGGTATTACGTTATTTCTGTCGGGTCAGTTTAATATATACCGTGTAATAGCATATCTCCATCTCAGCCCAGGAACACAACTGGGCTGGGTGGTGCTTAGTTGGTTCGTCGTGATATAGCTGAAATATTGTTGAAAGCGACGTTAGATTCTATTCACTCACTCACTCACTCACTCCATCTCAGCCTCCACCCTATGGACGCAATGGCCACACGGACTCCGTGACTTTTCCGATTTTTATATTAGGGTCATTTTGAGCCTATTTACATGGGCCTATGTTTGTTTGGGTCATCGTCGCCGTGTGGCCAATAAGGTTAGGTGCGACGTTAAACTTCAAACAACCAACCAACCAACCAACCATGTGGGGTACCAGAAAAGTGATGTTTTCGTCAGATTTCTTCATTTTTTTTTGCTTTTCTGCATGGAAAAGTGAGTAGAACATATTTTATTTCATATCAGATTATTATTTACTAATTTATCATGCAGTTTTTTCGAGGCAAAATAAAAAATAAAAAATTCGAAACTCCTGAGATATAGTGTGGTAAGTTTCAGCCCTCTAGCCTTTGCGATAGCGAAAATATATAGGGAGCACTTTCCGCCCCCCGCGGTACACCCCAAATCGTTCTAGCCAGATAGGATTAAAGGATGAAACTATCTTATCAATCACGTTGAACAGTTTTAAATGCCTCCAAATAGGCTCCGGTTTTGCCAATGAGTAAAAGAAAATTTCTGTCATGCGGCCTTGAAAGATCTTAGAACAAAAGGTCGTATCTCTCAACATAATGTATGAAGAATTCTACAGGAATTCCGTCAATGCCGGCACTTTTCCGCTGTGTGTATTGGTGCCGATGCTTTTTGGTTTATGGAATTCGAGTGCGTTCAAGTTTTATTCAATATCCGCGTTACACGTTTTTTACACCTACTCTCTAAAATATCCTGAGTGAAAAGTTCACTCAAACAGTTTGATTTAATAACACACTCGAGTTGAGTGAAGTTGATTCCACTCACTTTGAACTCACTGAACTTGAGTGGAAGTCACTCATCTTGAGTGAATTATTTCACGCGATTGCTTTCGCGAGATGAAATTCCACTCTTACAGGAGTGATATTTCACTCAAGATGTCTAGAGAGTAAATTAGCTTTAATAATACTATTTCTGTTCGGCTATGAGTTTGCTATCAAAATTATTTCTGTATGACGTCATCATGTGAGTCATTCGATGTGTATGTGGCATGGACAGGAACGAAATTCGAATAACGAGAAATTTGCAGGCCGGTTCACGACCCGAACTTCGTCTGTGACCGATATCGGGAAAAGCTGATTGTTGAATAATAACATCAGACCATCCAGTATTCTCGTTTCTTCAAAGAACATTTCAGGAATCGTTATACCTCTGATTTGAGATGAAGTCTGAACATCAGATCTTAAAAAAAAATTAATATCCATATTTTATCATTTTGTCAATTTGTATGTTTCCGTGGGTCATGAATATCCCGATTGTGCACAGTCAGAAAAAAAGGTGATAAATATCACCCCGAGTTAGAGCCATCACCCTTTTTTATGATCACCTTTAAAAATGATGGCCATCACCTCTGAAGTGTGATGAGCAATGATTGTAAATTTAGGTCGTCGCCTTTTAAGGGTGATGAGACATTATCATCACCCTTAAAAGATGATGGCCGTCACCATTTAAAGGTGATGACTCTAACTCATCTCTTTTTAAAGGTGATGACCAGGCCTGATCACCATTAAAGGTGATTGGCCATCCCCTTTTTCCTGACTGTGTGTGTGTGACTTTGTCAGATTCTTGTATCGAACTTGTACCCTGGTCAAATAAAAATATTTACACTTTATAACTTGAATATTTGTGACAATGGTGGACTTCCCCATACGATAACTGTGATTAGAGAAACAAAACAGTGCGAGAAGGGGTAATCTCTAGGGTGCAAAACAGTATGTGGGAGAATATCGGGACCTCTCGATTCAGAATCAAATGAAGCCCTGGCACTGACAGACATGATGGAAGGGAGCAAACTCTGCATGGAAAACGTTATGCAATTTCGGTTTCTAATAAACGTTGTTAGATCTGAAATGAGGAGTATCTTATGATAGTTCATTTTGTCTGATCCATTCTAACTTATATCTTGTTTACACAGTGACAGCTTAAAGAAATAGTAGGAAATTATTTTGAAAAAAAAATCAATTTCTTATTAATATTTCGTTGATATTAATTGTAAGAACAACTTAGGAATGTATTAGCAAAGAAATATTTGAAAAACTTTTAAGTTTGTTTAATAGGCATATGACATATACAGTGGCATCGGAAGCGGGGGGTGGGGGCACGGGGTCCGGACCCCCCACTTTTGATTCAGGGAGGGGGGGGGGGCGAATATCTTTGCCCCCCCCCCCCACACTTTTCGGCACTCCTAACTGACCATGTCCCCACATAAAAATTACAGATAGAGTGCCAAGACGTGTAGTAGGCCTGTTTTTGTTTGTGGTAAACCAGAAAGTCAAATGGTGTCCGGCATATTCTTCAATATCGATGCGTGTTTATGCGAAAGAAATTTGAAAATAGAACCATAAATCTATATACATTGTGTTCAAATTTATTTCCGGGAAAACGGAACTCGGAAAACGCGTAAAACGCATCTCCGGCAACCTGAGACCCTGGAGCTTCCGGGGAAGGCTGTGAGGATCGCTTATTTTAGCTTTTTGTAAATGAATCGGTAAAGGTCATCGTCTTTTTTGTGTTAAATATAACTAGAAAGTCAAAGGGATTCAGGCATGAGGTATGGTTTTTTCAATATCGATGCGTGCATATAAATGCGAAACAAACGTGAAAATAGAACCATAAATCTGCATACATTATGTTCGAACGCTTAGAACGCATCTCCGGAGATCTGGGACTTCGGAGCTTCCGGGGCCTAGGCGGCCCCTGGACCCTCGCCTTTTGGGTTGTGAGGATTTTCATTGTTTTATCTTTGTGTGAATGAATCGTATCTGTGCATGTTGGCTTCCCTTCCAAGAACTAATATCATCGTTTTAAATGTAACTAGAAAGTCAAATGGACGCAGGCATGAGGTGCGATGTTTTCAGTTGCGATGCTTGCTTATAATTGCGAAAAAAATCGTGAAAATAGAACCATAAATCTGCATGCAGTATGATCAGTTTTATTTCCGGGAAAACGCTCAGAACGCATCCCCGGCGATCTAGGACCCCGAGCTTCCGGAACCTAGGCGGCCCTGGACCCACGCATGTTGGGCTGTGATAGTGCATCCCGCCCCCCCACTTTCAATGACGTTCCGACGCCACTGTTATACATTTATAGTGGCCCCTTGAAACGTGATTGGATTTGCATGTAATAAAGACCATTTCAGTTGAAACGATTATTTGATATTCATGACAGCCCAATAAAGGACTGCCATAACATATCTGGAACCAGAAAACTGCGCATCACTTCCATACCCTCCCCACGATTGCCGGTGATACATTCTGTCGCAGGCCCTCTTTTTTCGGTCAAACCCTGGACTATACCATTAGGCATTTATTTTCTGTGTAATTCACCACGATTTTACAGCATGGGGATGGTGGGGTTCTCTTTCAGTAGCAATGCATCAATTTCTCAGAGACCTTAAATTTAGCTATTTGTTGGAATATAGTTTTCATTTGCTTTGACAGATTTTAAAAGCTCATATAACTTAGAAATGACTGTTTACATTTCTCTTAAACTCATTGGTAAAGGCTGTGAAATTGGATTTTTCCAGTGTCGTATGACATGTTGAAATGAAGAATTTTACTTGAAGTATGAAGATTGCCTGCTGACTTCATTTAGCTTCAAAATGTCGCAGGTTCTAGTTTGTTCATTAGGTCATCAGCACTTATCTCCCTTGAACTGTCTGAAACTTGACATTCACTCTCGTACAACAATCTTTTCTTGACAATCACTACATCAGCTATTTGATGGCATACACGTATGGCTCTTACACCTTTGCTTCTATATTTTGTCTTCTTTATTCTCTTAAGAGGGTTACTAGCTGAAATCGCGAATTTCTTGTTATCCTTATTTTTAATAAATATATATATGTATTTGTGGATGTCGAGCGTAAATGCATGACACGGTCGTTTTGGAATGTTTTTTTCTCGTGACGCAAAGCATTTAACTAACATAAAAGAAATATTACGACGCACAGCAGATCTATACAGAAAGTTTGAAGCTGTTTGTTCTTCTAAATTTCTCTATAAACCAATGAAAATGTCGGATTTTTTAAACATTGTATTCGACCAATGAAATGGAAAAGGCCTTTATACACAGGACTGTTTATAAAAATACTTTTTGAAGAACATTCAAACAACAACATACTGATATTTTTGTAAAATTTTGCAATTTACAAAACTAGTGCTTCCAACGCATTCACCCAATCGCCGAAAATTTAAAGTGTTAATTTCATCCCGTTTCGTATTCATTAAATGCTCTCTGCATATGTTGATATGCGGAATGGCATCGCTTGGTCAAATGCACGTCCCACTCCCTTCTGATAATTTTGACGTGAACAAACCGGTGAGGTGAAATATCAGTGTTAACATTGCGTCTTTGTGAAAGGAAGGACGCTTTTTGCTGAAAAGTCATATCTTCTGAAACAGTAGCATAGGAAATGGGACATTGTTTCATACAGTGGGAAATTTGTTTCCAGGGAAATTCTTATGTTTTAACCTGGCACAACAGATTAAGGAAAATTTAGGCCAAAAAATTGTTCTTTGCATCTCAGCATCGCCTTTCTAAACAAACTGATGCTAAAAAAACACGAAATATTTGAAGCAGGACAAACCTCACTGTTAATTTGAGGTTTCCAACTGTTCCAGACGCGGAGAAAATACTATCTAGTAGACTACTATATACAGGAACAGTCAGACGAGCCCTTGGAAAGGCGGCGCGGAGTTCACAGCAGAAAATCCCTCTAAAGGTTATGTTTATAGAGCGAAAATGTATTTCTTCATTTCTGTCGCCAGTAGTATATAAAGCGCAAATCGCGCCTTATTGACCTTTGACCTCTGAGTGCACTCTATCCCATGATGCATCAAAAGGTAATTGAGTGTACTTAGCAAATCGGACCTCAGTCAGAAGCGAGTATTTTTACATCGGCTGGGAAGGCAAAGTCACGTGACTTTTGACCTCGAATTCCTCCGCGGTGATGCGGTCTGGTGGTGATGCGATCGCGTGAAAAAGCATCAGCGGACAGAAAGTTGTCCCAAATACGCGGGGTGCCGGGGGAAATTCTCCGGTAATCTTCGGGACATTTTGGGGGCCTATTTGACCGATTGGGTCGGGTGAGGTGTCAGAGTGAAGCGCTCCTCCAGGGCGATCAAGTCATGGGAGGGTGTATGTAAAATTATGGATTTGTCCCGAAAATACAAAAAAGCGGAACACGGACTTTACCCCTAAAATAGGGGAAAACCCCTATCAACCATATCCAAAAGGGATAATATCGGTCCCCCGGGCTTATCGGGGTCTACTGAGAGAGGTACGGTGGGGGTGTGGGTGTATGTAAAATGAGGATTTTTTCCCGAAAATATAAAAAACGGAACACGGACTTTACCCCTACAATAGGGGAACGATTCGCACATTTGCATCTATACGGGAAAATGCCTGTATGGAGGTGGTCATTTTGGGGGAGATTTTACTATGTGTTGTTTGGTCTTGACTTTCACGTCTCACCACAAAAAAACACGATGGGACGGATCCCGAAGTTAAGCGGTGAAAGTTTTCGAAAAGTTCACGCAGGTCTGGATAGGCCCATAGGCCCATACTGGCTCAGTGGATAGGTCCATAATGGGTAATTCACACATGTTCATTGCGGTATGGGTTGTTTGGTCTTGTTTTTCTCGTCTCGGGCTGTAGAACACGATGGGAGGGGTCTCGAAGTTAAGCGGTGAAATTTTTCGAAAAGTTCACGGAGGTCTGGATAAGCCCATAGGCCCATACTAGCTCAGTAGATAGGTCCATACTGGGTAATTCACACATTTTCATTACGGTATGGGTTGTTTGGTCTTGTTTTTCTCGTCTCGGGCTGTAGAACACGATGGGAGGGGTCTCGAAGTTAAGCGGTGAAATTTTTCGAAAAGTTCACGGAGGTCTGGATAAGCCCATAGGCCCATACTGGCTCAGTAGACAGGTCCATACTAGGCAATTCACACAAGTTCATTGCGGTATGGGTTGTTTGGTCTTGTTTTTCACGTCTCACCACGTTGAACAATATGGGAGGAGTCTCGAGGTTAAGCGGTGAAATTTTTGGAAAAGTTCACGGAGGTCTGGATAGGCCCTAGGCCTACTGGCTCAGTGGATAGGTCCATACACGATGGGAGGGGTCTCGAAAAACGTTTTGGGGTCTAGATGAGCCCCTAGTGGTTCGATGACGGGCATGAGGTCTTATTGTGAAGCTCTCGCGGAGGAGCATCCGACTGGACTAATGTTTCGTCCGTTTTCAATATTCTGCGCATGCACAGTCTGGTCGTATTATAGAAAGCAGGCATTTTGGGGGTGCGTGGGGAGATGTGTTTGGGGTAGATATGGCCCATCCGTAGTCCGAATGGGTCGTGGGAGGTGTCATCTTGTAGTCTTCGGGATGTAGACTACGACTTGAATGTCCACGTCATCTGTGACGTCTTCGGTAGGAGTAGTAGCGAAAGCGGGCATTTTGGAGTTGTAGAGGAAGGTTTTTGGGGTAGAGTTGTACCATCCGTGGTCCGAATGCGTCGCGTGAGGTGTCATCTTGTAGCTCTCGTGATGCAGACCACGACTTGAAGAATGTTCATGTCATCTGTGACGTCATTGGTGACGTCATCATTAGCAGTAGTAGCGAACGTGGACAGTTTGGAGGTGTGAAGGAAGGTGTTTTCGGGTAGAAATGGACCATCCTTGGTCTGAATGCGTCGTGTGAAGTGAAATCTTGTAGCAACGCCCGCCAACGCTAAGTTCAATACTTCAACGGCCTGGTGAATTAGCCCAAAAGCTCTAATTTTCATGGAATTGCCACCAATACATCGAAATGCAGTGACGCCCGTCAACGCCCGTCGTTACGCCTTAACGCCCTGCCATAACGCATTGACGCCATGATGTAGACAGATGAGAGAAAAACAACAACAGCAAAGGTGACAGAAGAGAGAACAACAACAACAAAAAGTTTTTTCATATAGTTTATTCTCCCCGAAGTTGGGGGAGCCGCGTTGGGTATGTTTACAATTCAAGAAGACTCTTGTCCAATCAGAGGCCACCATTTGGCGCTGTATGTGTCATATTCGTTCCTGTCCGTTAGATGTATTCTCGGCTGCTCTTGTCCAATCAGAAGCCGTCAGTTCCATCTTTGCTCGGTGTGGCCTAAGCATCGTCAGGCAGTTCAGGATATTGTTCGGGCAGCATGTCCTGAAACAGTTGTTTGCGCATTCAGATCGCATTTTCCAGGGCCTCGGTGGGTCGTAGCCCATATCCCCTTCCAAGTGACGCTTGGTTTTCATGATGGACTTGTGCGTGGGGTCGCCTTTCATTTCAAGCGGCAGTAAGGTATACTGTTCATAGATCGCCATGGCTGTTTTCCTGATGCAGGGGCGCATTTGGGTGTACGCCTGTTGTAAGTTATCCTGTCCGGTGTCCTCGCTCGCTGCAGCGTGAGTATTGATAGCTTCATGCACAATACGATCCCAGAAGGGATGTTCTGCCTCACTTTCCTGGGATGTAGGCTGACTATCTGAGGCCAAGCTCTCCGTATCAGTAGATAGACTCTCAGCAATCACGGTTTCGGTATCAGTCGAACCACTCTCAGCAGTCTCTGTTTCAGCATCCGCCTCGACGGACTCCTCGGAGTCTTCAATCCCATGTATATTTTCTGGTGTCGCATCATATCGTAATATCTGGTGAACGTGCGTTCACACTCAGAGATATTATAAGCCATGTTGACGGCTGAACGTCGACTGTGCATGTTTTTGGAATACACTTCCCTTTTTAGACAGTATCGCCCGTCAGCTTAGCTTAACGCTTCAACGCCCTGGTGAACTAGCCCAAAAGCTCTGATTTTCATGGAATTGACACTAACTCATCGAAATGCGGTGACGCCCGTCGTTACGCCCGTCTCAACGTCTTAACGCCCGTCTCAACGCTTTAACGTCTTTTAATGATGCGTTAGAACAAATGTTTCATTTGTGCTATTGCTCGGACATACGCCGCTTTCCAGTTCATGCCCGAGATTTTCAACATCGACGCAGTTCTTTCGATTTCCATATGGACCGGGTCCTTGTTCAGCAATTTCATATGGATCAGGAAGTCGGCATACTGCTGACGTAAATTCCGTCGTAGTCTGGGTGCCAATGTGTTATGGGCTGAAATTGCGGCTTCCTTTTTCGAATACCCTTTGCGGGGAAACTTGTTTCCTGTGGCCTCCAACGTCTCGCCCAGCTCGCCGTCCATACTTTCTTTGAACAAATCCTTCCATAGCCTCGAGATCACATTATGTTCATTCCCTAGTACGGGTTTGGGCTGGTCCTTCACGGTTGGTGATATTCCGGGACTGATGTTATGAAGGGGACCTGCTGTACGGGGGCGGTTTGCTGCTGCTGCTCTGCCAGATGTGGCCAGATGTTGCGATGATGCTTCACCGGGTAACAGGTGGGTCGCCAGCCGGCGATCTTCTGGAGTATGGGCTTTTTATTCTACGAACAGGTAGCCGTACGGACGATTTGTCGCTGCTTGAAACGCCTGCATGAAATGGTCGGTGTTCTGAGGATAAATTCGACTACCAAACACACGGATTTGTGCTCTGTCGATGGGGTTGGAGAACAACACAAAGTATTGGCAGTTCAAGGCAATATCTCTGGACGCCTTCCCTTGAGGAAAGAGATTTTTAGTCAAATAGATGACGGACAGATTGCGACCCTTTGGTGAATAGGTCGGCGATTTCTGAATTGTCCTTGGCCGCACTCATCAGGTGATCGAGCACTACCACGTTGGTCAGCTCGGGGTCAAAGTAATACGGTTCGTCTATGTCGTGAGGAATCCCTGAGACGAAGCTCACATTCTGTAGCCTTGTAGTTTCGTAGGCGGGCTGCCATTGGCTATAACACCAGATAACACGTGTCGGAGCTGGGGTTGCGACACCTTCCTCTAAGAACTTCATCACCCAGCACGTCTTTCCACATGCCGTAGGGCCGCTTACCGTCGTCGTATAGGGATGCTCTATTCCACTTGTTGGACCTACAGCGGGACTCGGCGATGTCTCTTGGATTGAATGTATCTGTGCATACTATCGCGACGAGAGAAGGTTCTCTGACAGAACGTACACGTACACGACATGTTGATCAATACATCTGGACTGATGAGGGATACGTGTTCATTCCCATATGTACAGACACCACCACCACCGACGAGTGTTGACGCTCTTCAACGCCCGATGGAGTTCGGAGCTTTTGGAGCTCAGAGCTCGGAAGTGACGTCATCGTACGAATGTGTGTGTGTGTGTGTATATGTATGGGCAATGGGTTTTACATCCAGGAACTTGTCAACATCGGGGTTTCCCAGTGGGTTTTCTCCGTCGTTCCTCCATCTTCCATCCGGGTACTGTGGTTTTACATCCGGGTCCTCATCTTACAAACGAGTTTTTCCATGTTTACTCTCACGTGACCGGAAATGGCATTTAACCACTGACATGATGTAAAGGCTATATTGACTCTTTTGACCATTGACGAGCTAAATTAGTTCTTATTTCCGACCTGTTTTGTGACAACTTCCGTTTCCGATCACATGACCGGAAGTGACCTTTGACCCCTACGCATGCGATACCGGATATTAACAATCGTGCGCAGAGGTGGAAGGTCACTTTCGGTCACGCGACCGAATCCGCAAGTTGTCACAAAACAGGTGGCGCCCCTGTCGGAAATAGGTCAATAAGAACCAATTTAACCTGTTAATGGTCAAAGGAGTCAATTTAGCCTTTACATCATGTCAGTGGTTAAAGGTTATTTCCTGTCACCTGACAGTAAAAGTGGAAAAACCCGGTTGTAAGATGAGAACCCGGATGTAAAACCACAGTACCCGGATGGAAGACGGAGGAACGACGGGAAAACCCACCGGGAAACCCGAATGTTGACAAGGTCCCGGATGTAAAATCCACTGCCCATACATACACACACACACATGCGTAAGATGACGATACTTCCGAGCTCTGAGCTCCAAAAGCTCCGAACTCCGCCTCACGGGAGCTACCACCACCACCGGGCGTTGACGGGCGTCAACGACTCAACGCTCGATGGTGGTGGTCGTGATGGTGTCTGTACATATAGGAATGAACGTGTCCCTCATTAGTCCATATGTAATGGTCGACTGATCAACATGTCGTGTACGTGTACGTTCTGTCAGAGAACCTTCTCTCGTCGCGATAGTATGCTCAGACACATTCAATGCAAACACAACCAAGAGACACCGCTATAGATCCAACAAGTGGAGTAGAGCATCCGTATACCATGACGGTGAGCGGCCCTACGGCATGTGGAAAGACGTCCTGGGTGATGAAGTTCTTAGAGGAAGGTGTGGCAACCCCAACTCCGACACGTGTTATTTGGTGTTATAGCCAATGGCAGTCCGCCTACGAAACTACAAGCTTACAGCATGTGAGCTTCATCCCAGTGATTCCTCACGACATAGACGAACCGTATTACTTTGACCTCGAGCAGACCAACGTGTTAGTGCTCGATGGCCTGATGAGTGCGGCCAAGGACAATTCAAAAATCGCCGACCTATTCACCAAAGAGAACCAATTTAACCTGGCAATGGTCAAAGGAGTCAATTTAGCCTTTACATCATGTCAGTGGTTAAAGGTTATTTCCTGTCACGTGACAGTAAAAGTGGAAAAACCCGGTTGTAAGATGAGAACCCGGATGTAAAACCACAGTACCCGGATGGAAGACGGAGGAACGACGGGAAACCCCATCGGGAAACCCGAATGTTGACAAGGTCCCGGATGTAAAATCCACTGCCCATACATACACACACACACATGCGTAAGATGACGATACTTCCGAGCTCTGAGCTCCAAAAGCTCCGAACTCCGCCTCACGGGAGCGGCCACCACCACCGGGCGTTGACGGGCGTCAACGACTCAACGCTCGGTGGTGGTGGTCGTGGTGGTGTCTGTACATATAGGAATGAACGTGTCCCTCATTAGTCCATATGTAATGGTCGACTGATCAACATGTCGTGTACGTGTACGTTCTGTCAGAGAACATTCTCTCGTCGCGATAGTATGCTCAGACACATTCAATGCAAATACAACCAAGAGACACCGCTATAGGTCCAACAAGTGGAGTAGAGCATCCCTATACCATGACGGTGAGCGGCCCTACGGCATGTGGAAAGACGTCCTGGGTGATGATGTTCTTAGAGGAAGGTGTGGCAACCCCAGCTCCGACACGTGTTATTTGGTGTTATAGCCAATGGCAGCCCGCTTACGAAACTACAAGCTTACAGCATGTGAGCTTCGTCCCAGTGATTCCTCACGACATAGACGAACCGTATTACTTTGACCTCGAGCAGACCAACGTGTTAGTGCTCGATGGCCTGATGAGTGCGGCCAAGGACAATTCAAAAATCGCCGACCTATTCACCAAAGAGTCCCTTCATCGCAAACTGTCCGTCATCTATTTGACTCAGATTCCCTTTCCTCAAGGGAAGGCGTCCAGAGATATTGCCTTGAACTACCAATACTTTGTGTTGTTCTCCAACCCCATCGACAGAGCACAAGTCCGTGTGTTTGGTAGTCGAATTATCCTCAGAACATCGACTATTTTATGCAGGCATTTCAAGGAGAGACAATTCGTCCGTACGGCTAACTCTTCGTAGATTTAAAAGCCCATACTTTCGAAGATCGCCGGCTGACGACCCACATGTTCCCCGGCGAAGCATCACCGCAACGTCATATACTCCTACACCATCCACCGAATCCACATCTGCCAGGGCAGCAGCAGCAAACCGCCCCCGTACAGCAGGTCCCCTTTATACCATCAGTTCCGGAATATCACCCAACCGTGAAGGACCAGCCCAACCCCGTACTAGGGAATGAACATAATGTGGACTCGAGGCTATGGAAGGATTTGTTCCAAGAAAGTATGGACGCCGAGCTGGGCGAGACGTTGGGGGCCACAGGAAAAGTTTCACCGCAAAGGGTATTCGAAAGATGAAGCCGCAATTTTAGCCCATAACACACCGGCACCCAGACTACGACTGGCTTTACGTCAGCAGTATGCCGACTACCTGACACAAATAAAATTGCTGGACAAAGACCCGGTCCATATGGAAATCGAAAGAACAACGTCGATGTTGAAAACTTCGGGCATGAACTGGAAGGCGGCGTATGTCAGAGCAATAGCAGAAAAGAAACATTTGTTCGAACGCATCATTGAGACGGGCGTTAAGACGCTGAGACGGGCGTAACGACGAGCGTCACCGCATTTCGATGAATTAGTGTCAATTCCATGAAAATCGGAGCTTTTGGGCTAATTCACCAGGGCGTTGAAGCGTTAAGCTAAGCGTTGACGGGAGTTACCCTCTATAAAATCAAGTGTGTTCCCAAAACACGCACAGTCGACGTTCAACCTTCAATATGGCTTATACTTGCTGTGATTGTGAACGCACGTTCACCAGACATTACATGATGCGACACCAGAAAAATATACATGGGATTGAAGACTCCGATGAGTCCGTTGAGGTGGATGCTGATACAGAGACTGCTGAGAGTGTATCGACTGATACCGAAACCGATATTGTTGAGAGTCTGTCTACTGATACGGAGAGCTTGACCTCAGATAGTCAGCCTACATCCCAGGAAAGTGAGGCAGACCATCCCTTCTGGGATCGTATTGTGCATGAAGCTATCAATACTCACGCTGCAGCGGGCGTGGACACCGGACAGGATAATTTACAACAGGCGTGCACCCAAATGCGCCCCTGCATCAGGAAAACAGCCATGGCGATCTATGAACAGTATACCTTACTGCCGCTTGAAATGAAAGGCGACCCCACGCTCAGGTCCATCATGAAGACCAAGCGTCACTTGGAAGAGGATATGGAGCTACGACCCACAGAGGCCCTGGAAAATGCGATCAGAATGTGCAAACAACTGTTTCAGGACATGCTGCCCGAACAATATTCTGAACTTTCTGAAAGGACGGCTTCTGAGTGGACACGATCAGCCGAGAATACATCTAACGAGCAAGAACGAATATGACAGTTACACGGCCAAATGGTGGCCTCTGATTGGGCAAGAGTCTTCTTGAATTGTAAACATACCCAACGCAGCGTGGGTATGATGTAACATTAGGGAGAATAAACTATATGAAAGAACTTGTTGTTGTTGTTCTCTCTTCTGTCATTTTTGTTGTTGTTTTTCTCTCATCTGTCTACATCATGGCGTCACGGCGTTATGCTAGGGCGTTAAGGCGTAACGACGGCCCTTCACTGGCGTCACTGCATTTCGATGTATTGGTGGCAATTCCATGAAAATCAGAGCTTTTGGGATAATTCACAAAGGGCGTTGAAGCGTTGAGCTTGGCTTTGGCGGGCGTTGCTACAAGATGCCACTTCGCACGACGCATTTGGACCAAGGATGGTCCATTTCTATCCCTAAAAAACCTTCCTTCACACCCCCAAACTGTCCACTTTCGCTACTACTCCTACTGAAGACGTCACCAATGACGTCACAGATGACGTGGACATCCCTCAAGTCGTAGTCTACACCCTGAGGGCTACAAGATGACCTCCCACGACCCATTCGGACCAGGGATGGGTCATATCTACCCCAAACACACCCACGCACCCACAAAATGCCTGCTTTCTGTACTACGGCCAGACCGCGCATGCACAGAATATTGAAAACAGACGATACATTAGTCCAGTCGGACGCTCCTCCACAAGAGCTTCAAAATAAGCCCTCATTGGACCACTAGGGACTCACCTAGACCGCAAAACGTCCATTCAGTATGGACTTAACCTCTGAGCCAGTATGCCTATGCGCCTTTCCAGACATCCGTGAACTTTTCGAAAAATTTCACCGCTTAACTTCGAGACCCCTTCCATCGTGTTCTACAGCCCGAGACGAGAAAAAACAAGACCAAGCAACCCATACCGCAATGAACATGTGTGAATTGCCCAGTATGGACCTATCCCCCTGAGCCAGTATGGGCCTATGGGCCTATCCAGACCTCCGTGAACTTTTCGAAAAATTTCACCGCTTAACTTCGAGACCCCTCCCATCGTGTTCTACACCCCGAGACGAGAAAAACAAGACCAAACAACCCATACCGCAATGAACATGTGTGAATTGCCCAGTATGGACCTATCCACTGAGCCAGTATGGGCCTATGGGCCTATCCAGACCTGCGTGAACTTTTCGAAAAATTTCACCGCTTAACTTCGAGACCCCTCCCATCGTGTTTTTTGTGGTGAGACGTGAAAAACAAGTCCAAACAACCCATAGTAAAATCACCCCCACCAAAATGACCACCCCCATATCCCATACAGGCATTTTCCCGTATAGATGCAAATGTGCGAATCATTCCCCTATTGTAGAGGTAAAGTCCGTGTTCCGTTTTTTATATTTTCGGGAGAAAATCCTCATTTTACATACACCCACTCCCCCATCCTACCTCTCTCAGCAGACCCCGATAAACCCGGGGGACCGATATTACCCCTTTTGGATATGATTGATACATACACCCACCCATGATTTGATCGCCCTGGAGAAGCACTTCACTTTGACACCTCACTCGACGGAATCGGTCCACTAGGGGCCCCGAAGATTGCCGGAGAATTTCCCCCGGCTCTCCGCGTATTTGGGACTACTTTCTGTCCGCGTAGGCTTTTTCCCGCGACCGCATCAACGCCAGACCGCATAACCGCGGAGAAATTCGAGGTCAAAAGTCATGTGAACCTGCCTTCCCAGCCGAGGTCAAAATACTCGCTTCTGATTGAGGTCCGATTTGCTAAGTGCACTCAATGACCTTTTGATGCATCATGGGATAGAGTGCGCTCAGAGGTCAAAGGTCAATAAGGCTCGATTTGCGCTTTATATACTACTTACGCCAAAGTACGAAAGCGTATTAGGAACATACTGCAAAAAGTTTTGGAAAGAAATGTTTTGTCTGTTTTCAATTTTCTCTCTCTCTCTCTCGCTCTCTCTCTCTCTCTCTCTCATTTGAACTCTCATTTAGTTAACACTAACTGGGCTAATCAGTCTCACCAAAATCTTTGTCGTGATTTGATTCGACAGGGTTCGCGCAGATGAAGCTGGGCTGAACAATAGCCTATAATATTGAACCCTGCTATACGGAAATATCTTTATTTCACAGAGAGTCCTACATTCTAATTTTATGTTTTTCAGGGACCGGTTGTCCTACATGTACTATTTGAATTTGAACTGTGATGGAAGAAACACTGCCTTCAGCTTTTAGCTGGGATCCTGTATGTATGTGTGTCCATTCAAAACATTTCTTGAGTGCGTTATATACATCTGTACTCTACTAATGTATGTGGTGCATATAATCTATAGGTATTTGTACTTACCAATGATTGACCACAATACACGATCGCCAAACCAGTGTGTGTTCGTGTCACAGTAATATATAACCATTATACCAGACAATTAACAACACTGGGTGGGTATGCCTTGTCTCCTGTTCAATTTTTCTCGAGTATCAGGAAAAGTTTTTATTCCCTCAGAATGAGATCTGTTCGAGATCAGTAACCTATGTGCTACTGACAAAATGTCGACAGAGTACATCCCCAAAGCACCCGTGTGAAATTAGACAGCACTCATAATGGCATATGAAGAATACATTGAGATGGTGGTCTATCAAATTGTCCGTGTTGTGCTACCGCGCCCTTTAGGAATGAAAAGGGTCCAAAATAAGAGAGAAATTTTACTTTCAGTGTTTGCAAGATCTGACATTATTCGACGATATGTGCCTCGTTTAACTGTGTGACGGACAATGTCCCTTTTTACTGCGAAAATTCATCGGACAATATTATCACATCTTCAAAAGAGAGCGACAGTCGACGCCCGCGATTCAACCCCATATCCTTTTGTGCAACTATTCACGCCAGTTTGTTTCGAATTCTCGCCAGGTTGAATGATTTTGAATAAAAGAGTCATTTATCTGTGACCATATAATCCGGGTTCGATAAAACGAAAACAGTTCATACCACCACATTTTATCCGAAATCTTCAACCGACGAGTTCTTCTTGTTCAGTTGTTAGCCGAGGGATTAGTTTGCATAAATATCCGCCCCTTCTAGGTGAACGGTGACCAATCCAGGTTCGGTTGTTATATTGACACCTGTCAAGGCCCGTCCGTCTCTAAGATTTTGATATTTTCCCCCATCATGTGAATTAGTTATAAAAATAGTCTCAATTTTCTGTTATCCACTGACCCATTTCATGCATACCCCTCGAAAAATATATGGAAATAGGATAAATGCTGTGCATGCCATAGATGGGACAATATTTTCACGCTGGCTAAACCAGCTCTGTTGGCTACACTGTGAGTGAATTTAGGAGGAAAGAAAAATTAACTGGCAGCCCCTTTAAGGTAAGTTACAGTTATTTAGCGATGACAACAACAACAGGATGTGAGCTAATGGAGTGTAATTAGACAGACGGTTTTTCCTGATCGAAAGATTTTTCGATATATGTGTACACAAATATACTGACATTCAGCGTTTGAACGTTTTCCCAAACGTATTAAACATTTTTTTATCTCGTTTGGGTCTCTTGTGAAATATTCCCTGTCATCACAAGGATATTTATATACGAACCGATGCGACCATTGGTCGTCGCAGGTTTGTCGCTAAGAGCACCCCCAATGTAATGTTCGGAGGGGTCACGGATTCGAAATATATGTACATGTATGCTATATCGGCGTCGGTTCTTTACTGTAGTCCATGAATCGTTTGCTTCAATTCTATAAGCTCTATATATATTTATCGCATGAACCTACATGAATCTTCACTATAATACAACGAAACCTGGTGCTTTCGTGAAAGATAGAAGCGGTCAACAGTTATTCAATACAGCATACTGGTACCTGTCCACCCCCACTCCTCTCCTAGACCTTCATTCTAGTATATATAACTTCAAAAATCCCACTGTGTCTTGCAGTTTTCTTCGAAGGTGTTGTTGTTGTTTTTGTTGTTAATACTTTTTTTTCAAGACTATAATTATTTACCAGCATTTCATACACTACAATGACAGTGGATATCATAAAATTGCGTTCTATATGACCTACAGCGATCTCAATACCCCTCCTCTCCTAAATCTCTATCGAGGGGTATGAAGATCGGTTTAGGTCATATAAATACCCCTCCTCTCCTAAATCTCTATCGAGGGGTATGAAGATCGGTTAAGGTCATATAGAACAGATTGTTTTGATATCCACTGTCATTGTGGTGTATGAAAAGCTGGGAAATAATTATATTCTTGAAAAAATACCTTTGTGTTTGGTGAATATAATATTAAAACAAAGAATTTGCTAACTTTCACTGCTTTCAGAATTCAAATTCAAAACAAGCGCGAGGGATGAAATGTACGAGATTGTATAATAGAAGCAACGACTCAAGAACTCATTCGAATCACCAAAAATGTCTAGATAAACCCTCTCTCTGCTAGGATTTAAGATTTGGCTGGACTTATGAAGACGGGAATTAGCATGAGCGCGATAATTAGCGCGGGATTTAGAAACTCCTCTATTGATTGTAGGCCTACATATCACACTGATAAACCGGCTGTTTTTTCCTAGTTTTTATGTTTCTCATTTTAAGTAATTAGCGACTTTCTCTTCTCGTCTCTTCCAATCGAACATGTGTCTCATTATTTCGAGTTAGGCCCTTAGGACGTAGAAATTTCGAGAGAATTAATTTCGTGGTGATTTTATTAATAACTATATAGGTTTTAATAGCATTGTCCGATGATCGACAGATATCAGTGCTGAATCAATTGCTAGAATTGCGCAATTCCATATCAACGGTTCTGACTGAGTTCCACTTCGGGTCTAGCCGTTTCACACCTTTCCGAAAAAGCTAACCAATCAAAATCCAGAACTGGTACTTCTGGTTGAACAATAGAATCCCAGTAACATTACGTGTATCTATTATAACTTTCTCATTTCGTTTCACATACCGTACATGGTTTAGTACATTTATGTAGCCCATAATTATCACACTCGTCTTTTCTGTCTTTTTTTTAGTATCCAGGGTGGCACTGTCACGTGATCATGAATACTCTCATCGGATTGGTTATTTTTGCACTGGCATCCAAGGTAAGGGCTCTAGTTTATTTGAAGAAGAAAACAGAATAATTCGTGCAAGCAATTATAGCGTGTACAAAATATGAACACCAGTGTGTTAAAACTTATCTTGCCGAATGGTGTGGGCTTTGTGTACTTTTCCCCCAAAAAATTGCGGAAAGTACAAGACGTAAAAAATGATGTATATAATAAGTAATATAATATATTATAATAAAAATCAAGTTGTGTAATAATAGATGTGTACCCAGGGTACATGACACTATTGCATGATATGTTTTGACACACTTTTGTGTACCGTACTTGAGTGAGAGGAATTCCGACTCCAATCTCAGTAAACTCAGATATAATATCACGGAATATTATATCTGAATTCAGCCCTATATAAATCCCATGCGAATCTGAGACTATATTTGTTAGCCAATCAGGTGGCTAGCTTGTTGAAATCACGCCCACAGTAATTACACACGGTAGCACGTGGACTAATATATAAAAATTATCGGGAAACAGAATCCAAATATGGGACCATTTCCAGACGGTTGCATGATAAACAGTGTAGATCAAAAGAGTTTACTCCCGTCGAAAAGTCTGGCTTTGTTATGGGGTAGAGAAAATGAAAAGTTATGCCGCGCGAAGATGTTAATCTCCGTGAAGTAAACGTCAATCATTGTCAGCGGAAAAAGTAAAAAAATGTCGTGATTCGCTTATTATGGTATCTCGCAGAATATCGGCGAACATTTCGCACGAAGTTTTCATAGCGTTACGTCTAGATGGTATTCCCCTGATTTACCATCTTGGTTTACCTAGATGGTTCCGACTCTTACTTGAGTGAAATTCTGTGAATTTTCTTCAACCGTGACTGGCCACATATCGGGAACTACAGGGATATTGATGTTTTCAGTGCCACAAGCTACATTTTGTTACTTTGAATCGCTATTTCATCACGTTTAAAACAGATATTATGAAATACCCGAAACTGAACACACCACTTCAATAGTAGAGCCTTTATGTTGTACCAAATATTTCGATGCATTTAATGCAAAGTTAACGAGAACGATCAATTTTGAAACTAAGTTTCATCAATCCATTGTATCAACAATTCACAGGCAAAATAATACTCGGGGATTATTCCATAGATATTACCCTACACTAACATGCAAATGAAGCTAATACAGAACACGAGTGGTTATCATGATTATTCCTAGCCTATAGTATTGGACCCTTCTACGGAGGGAAATGATCGGCTGATGCAGCAACAACAACATTTTCCCAGTTAGACGCCAGATTTTGAAATCGAAAACGAGGCCGCGCTATGTCATCGGTCAACTGAGACAGTCACGTGGTTGTGTATGAAGATTGGGGTGGCTCCTATAAATAGTGATCCAATGAGAATGCTCGTCTTAGTTTAAAATGGCGGGGTCGAGTGACCAATCACTGAAGGGAAGACAGCCAGAACAGTACACTATATCACTGTCTGTTAATATCTTGATTAAACAGAGAGTACTACAGTCTAGATTATTCCATGATCATCACAGGAAAACATGTATTTGTTCTATCAGAGTAATTTGGAATGAAAAATTTTAGAATGTATTTCCAAAATATATAAAACAATAACGAAAAAATATATATAATTAAAAAAATACGACCCCCTCCCCCATCCACCACGGCGCTATATACCCCATACATCCGAAGGTATATGTTCATTTTAATTAACCGTTTACTTTGTAACTTGACAAAAATTAATTGATTAATTATTATTTAATTATGCACAAGATGTCTATTTATAGTCCGTGATTTTGACACTATATTCATATACCAAGACTCAATTGTGTCCAAGCGGACACAGGTCATTGAGACCGTATAAAATAATATTAAAAGGCGTTCTGTGGGTGTGCTGAAAATATCCCAGACGCACTCACGAATTGCTCAATGTTAAACCACACACACCTCTATGACCGTATACGGAATTATTGACCTTTGTCCAAAGTAGCTCCAAGGGTGACGGCTAATTGAAATGGACAGACTTTGAAAAGGATTGTACACGGGCATCCTCCAGATCGAATGGTCATCTTTATTGCAGGATTCAAATCAAATTCCACGAAGATATATTTGCCATTTGGAAACAGACATCCTCCCGTGTACGATGGGTATATGATTAGGACCAAGAATCATCTTTGTTTTCATGGAAAGACTTTTACCGTTTAGTTTATGTACAATCTTAAAAGTGTTGTAGTTCACATTATAAATTTCCGAGGAGTGGCAACATTACATAAAGTGTTATATTTGTAACACTCTCAGAAAGTGGCGAAAAAAAGTTAAAGTCAGCATTGTAAAATGCTGTTACAGTATTGCTCCTGATACAACACTATATAATGTTGGATATAACACTCTTTTTTCATTACTCTCAGCGAGTGTTACAAATCTAACCATTAATATAATGTTGTCACTTCTCGGGCAGTCATAATGTTAAATATAACACTTTCATTTTAAGAGTGTAGGACACGTAAGAAACTAAGAGAATTCCAGCTACGCAGCATATACATGTAGGCCCAACACGGGAGGATATCTGCTTTAATCTGGCACTATCCTCGTAGAATTTGGTTCGTGCATTCGATCTCTGCAACAAATTCAACATGACCGTTCATGCCCATGTTCTATCCCTTCTAGTATATTGGGTGTTTGGGGGGCGGGCGGGGTGTATTCTTTTTTATATTTCTCAGAGTTATTTTTTTCAAATTACTCTGTAAAGCAAAGATACGTTTCCCTGTATCTGAAATGTCGCACTCCCTAAAAACGTTGAGTGAAATTTCACTCAAGTAAGAGTGGAAATTCATCCCACTCAATATTTGAGTGAGATTTTCACTCAACTTGAGTTAAATGCACTCAACTCGAGTGACATTCACTCAAGCAAAAGAGTGGAAATTCATCCCATCAAGTTGAGTGGTTTTAACTTAAGTTGAGTGAAAAGTAACTCAAGTTTGAGTGAACAGGTACATTTCACTCAGACTTGAGTGGAACATGCAGTTCACTCAAGTCTTTTTAGAGAGCACAGGTGCTTCCGTTAGGTCAGTAATATTTTCATGATTATCACAAAATAATATTATCCATAATATTTGCGGGTAATTTGCCTCTCTAAATGCCGTCTTTTTCTCCTGAGACACGAACTGGGGAACTGTACTAGCTCTCGGTGCATGCGCATTTTCTGGTTCCATATCACAGAAACAATATGGCAATTAGTGGGACAATTTTGCTCCAGGCTGTGACATTTATGATCATCCTAAAAGTCGGGAACACAAATGGAATGTCAATGTACATGTATAATTGTCTACGATATTTTCTTTGCAGGAGATCGTGGGTCAAGTTGAAGGTAAGTTTAATCTTCTTATATTCTCCCGCCCGCAGGTCATTCGTCCGCAACAAACTAATCTCGATATCAGATTGCGTACACATTCGTCGTCGTTGTTTGTTTCGTCGTTTGTTTCATTTAAAACATTCATGAGAGAAATACCGTACTAAGTTAAGCAAAACGCATTTTGAAGAACCCCATTCCGCTAGAAGTTCTTGCTGAGCTGCAAAGTAGATTCGCCGGAGGGATTTTTTTATGATAATTCACATTTCGTATTGCATATTTATTTTATGTGATGGCATTTCTGTAATGAGTGATGACCTTCCCAGTCATATATATAAGAAACATGTATACTGAATTTCGATACAATCTTAATAAATTAATATTCTATCAAAGCTCCTCAATGTCACTATATGGTCTCACTTATTTCAGTGGATTTGGCGTTCAGTGTCATGAGTATTTAATAACTTCATGACACGTGGTCATTATAACATGTCTGTACGTAGTTGGATCACTTGTTGTCGGGGAGAGGGTGGGGGAGAGAGAGAATAACCGTCTCCATTTCCCCCCTCCCCCTCCCCCCTCCCCCAAATTCTTCACAGATCACTCTTTAAATCTACCCAGTGTTATGGAACATGCTGGTGCCGTCACAGTAGTAACATCAACAGATTATCTACCACCACGGTGTGTGTTCGGTTAAACCAACGAAAAATCCCCATGCAAACGGAAGCAGTGTCACGCTTGATGGATAGTAGTAGTAAAAGCGTGACAGTGGTCATTTTCGCAGCGCCCAATGGTGACAGAGATTGAAATTAAGGGGAGATAACTCCGAACGTCAAGGTCGGTTTTACTTAACTTTCTTGTGGCGTGAGATTCGTTTCACCGGGGTACATGCAAAACTCGAATTTGTCGAAATTTGCCCGAAGGCTATTTTCGTCGACGTGTACATCCGAGCGTCTTCACTGATACCATTCAAGTGTTCCTTACGAAACTATACAGCATCGATGTATCAAGAGCCTTGCAATGAATAACCACATGAGTGGTGGGAAGGATGGGTGGCCATCTTTAATTTATGAAAAATCATTAATGGTCTCTATCTCAAGTGCTTGATGTGAAAGGACCTTGTATCTTTAGATGGATAAATGGCCCCAGGTCAAGTGCAATACAGAGTACCAAATAAAATACTTCCACTACAAGAAGTTGTTCAATTGGCATAGAGTAAAATATAATATTGTAAACACAGAAAAATTTCAAGGCACTGAGTCTAATCATTCTCGAGTAACCGAGCCGTAAAGTAGTGCATTTGTGCAAAATAGTTGATTCTGAGATGAAAACAATTCCTGTTGTTCTCTGTAAACACATGAAGATAAACGATAACCAGAACAAGATTTGGTCTACGACTACATATTGAAACAGCGAGTATGCTGTATCAAGCTGGTTTTTCATATGTTTATAGAAAGAAATATGAAATGTTTTTGCCTCAAAATCTGCTTGGACGGAAACCTTGGGAACATTTCTAATTGCAAAATTTGTATTAACCTGTATATTTGTCACTTGGTGTTCCTGCTTGATGTTCCTTACGTCTTCAAAGCAGTACGGTTCAAATTGAATACATTATGAATGGTCATGAGGCTAGAGACTGTCGAGACTGTTTGTCGACCTAGGTATTGAAAGACAATGGCAGTGTGCCGTCTCCTCTCAAGCAACTGGTCTTCACTCCCTTGTGCCATTCTAAGTTAAGGATAATCGCTAATCCACTTAATCTGTTAATATTCGACTGAATGTCGTATATTGGATTGTTTTGTATTTCTATACTGCAAATTAACTTTTAAATTTTTGCTGTAAATATTAGTGCTATATCTTGTAGTTTCAACGCAGCTAAGTTGTCCGTGACTTACTGAAAAATGTAGGACCCTACAGTAAATATTACTGTCTATATGTAATTTTCACAGTAAGTTACTGTAAATTTGCCAGACTCACTGTACATTTTAACGCAAAATTACCGTAAAATTTACAGCAAAAGTATTCTGCATATACAACATGAGATAAACTTCTTCTGCCATATCAATATTTGTAACTATCGACAGTTTCCAAAGCTCTCATGTACAAATAAAATGTCGTATTTTTCAGTCTTTTACAGATGTAAAAAATACCTTAACGGGAATTGGGAAATGAAAGCCTTCATCAGAGGCGCCGTTTCCAATTTAGACGTTCGAGCAGTGGAAGTTGAAACTGGCGCCTTAACGCCTTTAAATTTCTGTTCAAATTCCCCACTCATTCTCCCTTTCAATATAAACCCGGTGCAAGAAGTGGCCACAGAATTTAACATGTTGACGATGACGATCGCTGTCGACGGGAACCTGCAAATCGGAGTACCTGATTGCGGCTACGCAAAGCCATTCGAAGTAAGTACTGTCCATGATTATCATCCGTTCATGTCTGACCGTTTCAATTAGTCGTCCTAACTATTTTTTTTAGCTTTTTTGACAAAATCTGCACAATTACTTCCAACCACCTCGCTGGGGGTCTAATGGACCGGATTCGGGGCCTTCGCGCACATCGCCGGAAGTGACATTATATATAGTAAAATAGATGTTTGCCGAACATTTCGATTACTTTTCAAGTCTGCATAATAACTCTGTTGACCTAGCGTTAAAACGAATTATCTGGAAATTATTTTCCGTGTTTATCTGGACAGAGCACATGAAAAGTAGTTCGCTCATGTGCAACGCTGAAGGGGTTGTTCGGCCGGATTCAAACTGAACCGTGCGTATGTGGGTTTTTTCCCGTATACGTCATATCAACGTAGTAAAGGTCAACTTCCGCTATATTGGAGGCAGGGATGATAAATGAGCCTGCGAAAAGGATCATGCGCTGTGGGGAGGATGAATTACTTCCATCTCTCCGTGATAATTATGAAATAACACCGTTCTCTGTTTTATATACCAAGTGATGTAGATCGAGTTTCAGTTGCAAAAAAAAAGATGTATAATAATATCATGACTTATTAATGTTCTCGCGGAGCAGGTTCGACAATTTCGTATATAGGATTCTTATGATTCCGGTTGGGGTAGGCCACAAGAAATAGAGTGCGTTGATGTTTCCCTACATCAACCCAGGAAACAAAATAAACTTACTGACTTTACAAAAGTGTGAACAATTAGGTCAGTGTCCCAGATAGCAGCATTCCCCAGGCTTGCATTCACTCGTTCCAGGTATGAAAGCATACTAAAATGTGGTAAGAAACTGCTACAACAGTCTGTTACTTATTACGTTGCCACCAGCAATGATACGTACCACTACAGTTAATCAATGCATACAGATATTCATTTTTCCGTCTACAGTTTTCCTATGGAATGTTTCACCTGACAATGTTATCAAGAACCTCGTATGTGAATTCAATCAGTATGCCACATGGCATCAGTATGTTCGTATGTGGCATCAACTGTGTGTTCGTATGTGGCATCAACTGTGTGTTCGTATGTGGCATCAACTGTGTGTTCGTATGTGGCATCAACTGTGTGTTCCTGTATTAATTGTTGATGGGTACAAGTAACAGTCGAAGTGACTAAAACTAATGTATACAAAGAAAGGACTATATTTTCAAGACAAAACAGTCGAAATGACAAAAAATTATTATATACAAGCCAAAGATTACATTTTTAATACAAAGATATAATTTTTTATATCAGCAATTTTATGCACCATGTTTGATGTTATATGCACCAGCCCGCACGCACACACACGCGTTCATTTATCCTTATTACTGAGGCTGTGCGCTATCGGAAGAAGCAGACGCCATCAGTAGTAAAGAAAGTGCAGCATCGCTCGGGTGCGCACTTAAAACATGCCACCCTACATACCTATACACTAAACACAGGGGCGACTATATAGTGAACCTTGAGATGCATGTAAACCCCGGACTCCTAATTGAGGCATGTTGTTGTGGAAAGGTCACGATGGTAGGCCTAGTCTGGTAATGTTACCTTCTATACGTTACAGGGTACAGATTGAATGCGTGTGTGTGAGTGAGTGAATGATTGAGTGAGTGAGCTCGGTCTTACAGACGCAACACAGTAACACCCGCTATCACCTATCGTAACCACCCTGCATACCAAACGGCTGCTCCAACTTCCGCCGGAGGGTGAACTTCCGCCGGAGGGAAGGGCGTGAAAAATGGTAGGACAACTTGTTGTTTTTTACGTTGATATGTCAGAACCCTACCCTTTCAACAATATCACATTGTCTCAGTCGTTAGATGGTACATTTATTTAACTAGCTGACGTGTTTTTCAGAACGGGAAAATTCTAAATAGACAATTACATCCATTAGAAGCCGAATATAGAAACCTTTCTTAGAAAAACTACATCAAATATGCCTTTTATCTAATTAATCAAGAATATACCTACAATCGTTATGTAAAACAAGGTTGCCTTTTAATGGCAAGATGATATTTATATGTAAAACGGAAGAATTTCGATGCTTTTAAGACGCATGAATATGACCTGTGTGGAAGTGCTGATACAACATACGGCGGAGTGAGATCCTCCGGCGGTATTTGTACCATATACGAACATACATGAGCTGGGAAAACTAACATTAACCGAAGTAAATTGAATTATTTGAAACTACAAGCAACTTCATATATCTATAACTTATTTGGCGGATGATACACAAATAGACGATTTTTTAAGCATCTAATCACTGTTGTGTTGCAATATAGCTCTTAATTTCAGATAAAATGAATTATAATTAAAAAATAATAAAAAGGACGAGTTGAAAATTTCACACGAATTGCTAATACGTCCCCTTGAGAACATTTTCTCATTAAATTTTCGAGTAGTAAATACGTGAAAACTACCAAAAAATGAAAAATCTGAACTTACTTAGCTTCTCAAATTTGTAATTTCCCTCCGGCTGAAGTTCACCCTCCGGCGGAAGTTGGAGCAGTCGTTTGGTATGCAGGGTGTGGTAACGATGCAACGCCATAGGGAGTTAGCTCAGAAGCCCTGGGACGAGTTTCAGAGAATTATAGGTCATACGTGGTCATCATGGGAAGTGGAGGGTGTGACATGAAGCTCTCGGTATATAAACCACGATTGGATTGGTGACATCATGATGCGCAGTCACGCAGTAGTAGACAAAGGACATGTAAAATGCAAATGGTACATTTGGTGAAAAATAACTATTTCCTCTCATTTCTTAAGCATGTTGAAAGCCTGCAAAGTCGCGACAAACTGTCGATTTCCGCCATTATGGAAGGACCTTCGGTGAAGCTCTCATCCATTGGCTGGGTAGAATAAAATTTCGACGTGTGTATAACTGGGAATACCACGTGTGGAAATTATTTACCACACGTCGAATTTCCGAATTCACTGATTGGATGATAAATACCGCGCGTGGTAAATAATTTCCACGCGTGGTATTCCCAGTTATATCATTGGTGGATATTTTCCACAGGTGGTCAATACTTTCCACGTGTGGTATTTTCAGGTTGGATAAATGGAATTACCACACCTGGAAAATAGAATTACCACGTGTGGAAAACCAAAAGTTGTGACACGGATGGATTTGCATATCGTAGGGCTTTCGCCTTGTATATTTACACCACTTAATCAGATCAGTCCTCGGGCTGCTATTTTCTGTATTTATACGATCTATTTGGGTACGCGTGACCCGTCACTCGTGCAGCACACCACCAAAACACCACAGTGCGCCAAACCCCCTTTATACACTACTGTGACATCTGCTTGTTCATTCTAGGTAGGCTTATTAGCTAACCAGTTTCAGTGGAAACTCAACATCGGGACTGAGGATGTGCATACAGATTTTCGGTTGTTTTATGAAAAGACCTATAGTTTATTCTGCGACTATGACAACAGTAGTATGGTCCAAG